>JAPDSC010049656.1:0-17617 GCA_026290005.1 Latrodectus geometricus
ATGCATTTTATAATAATGTTTTCAGGAGTATATTAATTACTAATGATTGTAATGAATATTTCGCTTATTGGGATATTTTCAAATAAAATTGACAATACTTTTACGTAACTACAGAGGAATTTTAAGAAAAATTTGAAATTATTTCCAACAAAAATAGTTAATTAAATGTTAATTATAATTATACCGGCGAGTTTGAATCTAGATGATTTATACTTTAACATAACTATTCATACACCCTTCTCATGAAATTATAAGAAATGTTCTATTATTTTATATGCATTCAGAATATATTAAAATCACAGAAAAGACTAATAAAATACTAATTTTAGTTCTTAATATTTAGGACACATATAGTTCATTTTTAAAATTATACAAAATAATAAAAAATTTAATTAAATATACATTGTCAATGAACATAAAAATATAATATTTGTATGGTAAAAATATAATATTGTACAAATGTTATATAAAAATATAATATTTGTATATATAATATTTGTATAATAACGCAAATCCGATATTTTGATTGATAAAAAATTTAAAGAAATCAATTTTAAGGAAATAGAAATAAAAATTCCTCTGACATTTCTTTATAATCAGTTACATATTTTTCTAAATTTAAAACATTTTTATTAAAACAATTCATCGAAAATTTAAATTTCTAAATTTGAATCAATGACTTTTTTAAATAGTCAAACTTTTAAAATAAAACATATTATAGTAACGTGTTTAGGATTATTATGTAATAGCTGAAGAACTGAAGAATAATAAATAATTAAATAGTCCTCTTGCGTTTAGTTACATATTGAAGCACATTTATTGAACTCTTTCCAAATTTACTTTTAGATAATAAGATAATTATTTAAGATAATAAAATAAGACATAAAAATGTTAACATAGAAAAATCTTTCATTAGCTTTTATTAAAAACAGGAAGTGATTTCAAGATGAGCATTTTTAAGCAAACAGTTTCGAAATTTTTTACGCAATGCCGGAAAGTTTATTTAAGTTATTAAATTAATTCATATTAATTTGAGGGTTAAAACATTAGTTTTATTCGCTCATTTTTTTTATTCGCTCTATATAGAAAAAAAATCCTAAATTATCAAGCTTTCTAAGATTAACTCAAAAGAAATACAAAGAATTCAGAAAATTGAACTAAAAGCTTCACTTTATGATGGAAGTCAAAGTTCGACCATTATTACAACTTTTTATTTCCTCATTTTTCTGATAATCGTCAAGGGCAACAAGGAGCGGTGATCAGAAGCAGAAGAAAGTAATAAAATATAACAAAAATAACAATTTTCATCCTTAAATAACCTTCTTTGCGATCGCCCACTTTGTCTAACGGTACCAAATAAAATTTACGGAAATCGAATTCATCATCCCGTTGCCACTTTTTCGAAAGCAAATAAACAACTGAGAAGCGGTGCTATTACGCAGCACTCTTTATCCTCGGCGGAGGTACACGCGAAACCAAGTTTAATGGAACATTTTTCAAAGGCGCGCTGATTCGATTCTCGTGGGTCAGCGAGTGCAGCGCGAGAAGTGGTAAGGAAAAATATTAGAGAGGATAACTTTAAAAATAAAATCACGAAGGGATTACGGGAAACAATACCGGTCCCCTTAAAAAAGGGGGTTGAACATGATTGCGAGATGGATTAGTGCTCTTTATTTGGTTTATGTGTTTTTACTGAAAACAGCGGAAGCAGCAGTAAGTCTTTTTTTAAAATTTATTTGATTTAAAAAAAAATATAAAAGATTAAAAATTGTGAAAAAATGTACTATAGATAAATAATTATGTTTTTAATTTTTTTTAATTAGCCAAGAAGAAATAAGTTTTTATTTCTAAATTAAAAACATAATAATGGTTTGAAGTTATGTGAAAGACTCTTTACAAAATTCATTTAAAATATCCATTTTTGAACTATTTAAAAATTTTTTTTGATGTGGTTTTCTCAAAAAAATAAAACAGGTAAGGTTTAAAATTTTTGTTACGCGAATTTTTAAATAATACAGTATAATAATTATATTAACTTTTATCATTTATAAGAAATTCTTAAATTTTCGGAGAGAATACTTAAATTTTCAAATGAAATTTGTATTGCTTATATTAAACAATTTTATTTCAAAGCAAATTTTAATGTTTTTCCTCTAATTTGTTTTTTTTTTAATATTTCGTAAACTAATTTTTTATTAATTTTGTTTCTTAAAACATGTATCGACCTTTTAATTATATAAAAACATCATTTTAAGATAATTAATTATAATATATTTAATAAAATATCTCGCTTTATTATATCGTTTGTTTTGATAAATATATAAACTATAACCATTAACCATTATTGATTATTGCCACATTAGATCCTGACTTTTTGCACCTGTCTTTATAAAGAAGAATATAAAAATCTAATTTCTTATTCACATAAGATATTGCATTCTATATTTCAGAATTTTAAAAATCAAAATTTTTTTATACTCTTTTGATGTTGTAATGTTTTGACTTCCTTGAAGATTTTAGTTGTTTATTTTTGTTCTGTAAATTTCAACAAAAGTATGTTAAAGAGATTACAGCAAATACAAATTTTTTTCAAAAAAAAAATAAGATTATACTGAAAGAAACTTCCTTGCTGTGGCAACAAATTCTGACAAATTAGATTGAAGCATTATCATCAAATTTTATTTTACTACCTTGGAACTAGAAATATTTTAATTTATCGACCAGTAATATTCAAAATTTCTTTTCAAATTATCAAATATCAAAATATAAATACAGAAAGAAGATAATTTTAGAACAAAATAATATTAAAGTAAGACTTGCTCAATTTAGAATGTAAATTATGAAACCTATTCAAATATGTCATCTCATTTCATCCATATCACATTTAATGGAAGACCGTCATTTTCTAAACTTAATTAAACAACTGTAACATATTAATTGTTTTCGTGTTTAAAAATTTTGGACAATCAAACTAAATATAAATAAAACTATAAAGCTAGCATCCAGTATTACAAATAAAGACATAACAATTCTAAAATGTAAGAAATGTAACTATATAATGACAAATTAAAGAAAAATTTAATAACGTAGTTTCAATAAAATATTTCACGATTATCGAGTTTCTATTATCAGCGAAATTTGCAACTGTAATCTAGCCTAATATTTCCACAAATCGATTTTATATGTAGATATATTCATAATAAAGTAAGTTAAAATGTTCCTGGAAAATTAAAAAAAAATGTTATGATAATTTTTTTCTTAATTTTTCTTTTATTATTTCACATGAATTTTCTTACATAATATTGAAAAAAATTAAAAGGGACTGAAGTACGAAAAGCAAAAAGGGTTTAAAATATAAAAATCAGTATATTTAAACAGTATTCATATTCTTTAATGTAAATGTTAAAAAAAATCCTTTTTAGCATATTAAATTAGCAAAATTTGCTTATTAACAATTCTATGTAGCTAAATATACTGTAAATATTCTAATTAAATTTTTTTAAATAAAATAAATTTTATATTTACAGATAAAAATATATTATGTTCGTTCATATTCTTTATTAATAAACGAAATTAATGTTTAAAATAATACTTTTAATAAATATTTATTATATATATTTCAATTCATGTATTCACCGAAAATAATAATAAGATTTTTACTTCTAAGAGTTTAATCGTGTCTCTAATAGCACGATTAAACTCTTAAAAACAAAAATTTATCTAAAAATGTAATATTTAAAAACAAATAATAAGGTATTTCAATAGTTAAAATAATTTTAAATAATTTTAGATAACTAATTTTAACTTAATATATATATACAATTAACATCAAAACATTTCATAATTTTCCGTTGCATACTTGTATTGCCAAATTTTTTCATTAATGTTCATAAAATTCTACTAATATTTTTTGTTAAAAATAAAGTTTTATAGGGAATAATCTTATTTTTCAAAATGTGTATAATATTTATCAAAATTATAAATTTAATAATAAACAATCAGATATCTATGAGTAATAATATGTTTTCATCTTGACGGAAGCTCCTAAACAAGCATTATTGAGTTTACGCAGTAATTTCTTTTCCAAATAGAAAAAAAACTTTTAAGAGTAGTTGGAACTCTCTGTGAAAGAATCATTAAAAAGCGCCGAGGATTCCTGGATTAAAAGACTGTGATTAGGGTTCTAAGAGGTTCTTTGTCAGTTCAAGACAAGCACATCAGAGATCTGCAAATCAGCATGGCATTGTTAGAACATGACAAATCACGTGACTTTTTTTTCCACTGAGGTTAAAGAACAACAGAAAATAGATTTGAAGGAGAGTTTAAGCGTTGTTTTAAAAATGTTAGCACTGTGTATCAATTCAACAGCTTAAATCAACGAATGCAACATTGGTTCTTAATATTCAAGAACAGAAAAAAGGCAAATAATTCTAAGGAAATAAATTAAAATACCTGTTCCAGTTTTTAAAATAATTTTAACTTAAAAATATTTTAAATGTTGCATCAAATGCTTTCAGTAAAATTAAATAAATTATACAACCGTTTTATGTTTAATTTTAAAAAATCAAAGATTTAATACTGCACTATTAAAACTAGTTTACCATAGTTTATGTTGTAAATGATACTTATACTTTTGTAAAATAAAAAAAATTTATAACATTCTTTATTTTATTTTCCGATGAAAGAAATTTTTCTTATTATAAATATTATCAATATAAGAGTTTATCACATAATTCAAACAAAAAATGTATATTATGATTTACTTACTATGAAAATATTTCTTTCAAAAACATTCTACCTAATCTCAATAATTTTTAAATATGTAAACTAAACTTAGATTATTTACAGTTCTTTTAATAAAGATTATATTTATATAATATTATTTTTTTCTTATCAATTTTCACATCATTAAAAATGTACATACAATGGTCGAAAAATAATTCAAATATCAATGTAATCAAATCATTATGATTTAGTTCTTTTAAAAAATCTTTCTTTAAATTTACCAAAATTCAGTTTATTAGTAGTTAAATATGGTAAATGAAAGTACGTAACTAAATACTTTAATTTATTATCATGATTATGTACAAAAACTGGAAGTATGGATCATAGATTACTTTAAGCGTAATAGACAAACTATGCCAGTGATGAAACAAGGTGTGAAACATCAAAACATTCACTAATTCTATTTTTCCTTTAAAAATGACTATATTTATGACGACTTTTATGTTTCAGTTTCTATCGTTCAATCGTATTCTATGTTATGTTTCAGACTATATTCATGTTTCAGTTTTTCTAATGACTGCCGAATTATACAATAATCTATGTCAAATAAAATAAAATACCCAACAGAAACATGCAAATTGACTGATCGGCGAAAGAAGTATAAGAAAAATTATACATGCGATCAAACGACAATGAATACCCTTCCAATAATTAATTACAACTGAAGTTTGGCAAATTGAATGATGGGAAAGAGTACATTCATTATATTATTAGAATATATAATTTATAATTTTATAAAACGATCCAAAATGTTTTTTGTTTTGTTTTGCATTGCATTAAATTTTTCAGATTTTTACAAGTACTCATTTGCGAAGCAACATCTGTTAGTTTATTATGTATCTACCAACCAATAATCAATTGCTGGATTTGATTCAGTTGTAAAATTATTAAAATGGAAAAGTTATTGTTCTCCTAACGATATCAACACATATGAAAGAAGTAACGACGTGAAATAACAATGCCTTTATAATGAATTGAATAAAATTTATTTTATTTATTTATTGAAAATGAAGATGCTAAAAATAAATAGAAAAATTTATTAAAATATTAGATCCTTATAATTAAAACCTTATGTGCTCAGAATTAGGGGTTGAAACTCAAGAAGTTTTTTTTCTCATATTTTACTACAGGACATATACAGGTACATATCATATGTAAAAAGATATATTTAAGCTATGTATTACGAAGAAAATTATTCTATATTGCCTCAATTAATTTCTTCGAATGTCTAGTAAACATAGAATTTTTCTATCCAGGCTTTTTAACTTTACTTATGCACATTTGCAAAGATATGGAGGAGATTCAACTCAATAAAATGATTAAGTTTTAAAATAAAATTTTACTATTAAATATATAAAATAACAGTATTTACCAATGAAGAAATTTAACAAAATTAAATAGAAAAAATAAGTAAAAATAAAATAAATTTTTTTATTAATATATCTTAGACTACATAAAAAATGAAATAAAATTTTCTGCTTTTTATTTCTAATGCATATGATTGAACTTTGAAGTACGGTATAGTTTGTACAATTTATTCATATTTTCAATGCACATCATTTATTTGCATTATGATTTTTATTTAACATATGTCTTTGTAATTAAAATTAGATCAAAAGTTAAGATTTTTATTTTTGAATCTAAACTGTCACATATATTCATAACTGAGGTGCGACAAATGTTCTTTTGCAAATTAAAAGAATAAATGTAAATAAAACCCAGACGCTTCCTACTATAAATTAAAGCTGTGACCTTAATGTTTAAGTGGAATTACAATTTTAATAAAATTTAAATGATGAGAAGGCCCTTTGTACCAAAGAATTTCTTTGCTCGAATCTTGAAACTTACACCAAAATTGATATCAGTGACGAAAAAGTTTTCCACTTCCGACGAGAAAGTTTATTGAAAGGAAATGATTAATACGATAAGGATCCTGGGAAATTAATTTGCATACTTAAGATAACTGACAGAAAATTATCTTTCAAATGTTTATAAACTACATCGAGTATTTTAATTTTACTTAGTTTTACCTTGAACAATATTACGAACAAGTAAGATCACGTTTTATTTGCAGCAATATTAAATTATTTCACTAGCAATTTAAAATAAAAAATTATTGCTTATATTTTTTTTACATCTTTATTTTTATATTAACTGTAAAATCTTAAAAGTCATTTATATTATTAAATATTTGTCTTATTATGTATTTTGAAATATGACGTTTTAAAAATTTTATTAAAATCTTTATATACTTCAGTAGATTAAAATTCTTATATTAAATATTATATGCGAAATTATATTATGCTCTTAATTTAATTTTGTAAATAATAAATGATCTTTCTTAAAATGCAATTTCTGGACCTAATGAAGTTTCGAAGAAATTGTCAAGGAATTTTGATACAAGAAAAGATAGATTTATAGAAAAAATTGAAATTTAAAAATATATTTTATCAATATATTGAAATTTGGTGTCAGAATAGGCTGTGAACAAATTAACATCAATAATTTTATTGTAATTAAAATTAAATTACAATTTTTAATACTTCTACGTTTTAAAAAGTATTTTATATATTTTTATGTATAAAATGCTATATATATATATTTTATCTTTATAAGAAATCAAAGATTTTGCTGTTTCATACAATTAAATATGCCATTATTGTTTACGAATATAATTTAAGTATTTTTCATTACACAAGAATTAAAATTGATTTCATATCTAGAAATATATAATGTTAATATAACTAAAATAGATTTATTATAAAATAATAGAAAATGATGAAAACGCTCAATTTATTTTTGTTATTTGTATGTTGTATTATCTATTCATTTTCTGAATAATTATTAATGTTCATTACTCTGTCATGAAATGAAATATTTATCATTAAAACAAATTCAAAAAATTGTCCTTATACATTAAAACTTATTCGTAAAAGTATTTTTTTTAATTATTTTCAATGTTCCCAAAAGCGGAATGTCTAAAAAAGACTTTGTATCAGAAAAATAAAAAGTTTACATATAAATAATATTTTGAAAATAATTTTTCCCCAATGTCTAACTTAATTTCTTTTGAAATACCCCCTTCTTTTTTGCAATAACAATGATAACTTTACTCGCATTATGAAAATGTGAAGTAAAATTTAACAGCATTCTTTTCTGTAACATATTCCACAAAATTCTAATTTTTTTTTTCTTTTTTTTTTTTTTTTTTTTTTTTTTTTTTTTTTTTTTGATTTAAAAGAAACCTTACTTACTCATTTTATAATAAGTGAGGTTTACTTAGTAAAGTATAAAATTTTCCTTTTCAAAGTGTGTGTGAAGTTTGCTTAAAAAATATGATATTGCATGGATAAAGTTGGGGATTTGGGATAGATATCAGATTTATTGCTTCTCATATATTTCTCTAAATTTTTTTAAAATATTATTTTAATTTTTAGAAGAAATTGCTATTACTCAAAATCTCATTTTTCAAAAATAATGTATAAATAGAGCGTAAAATTTTATTTAAGGATATTTTTTTCTGCAAACATAATAATAGGAATATTTAAAATAATTATTTTTATCAGAAATTACATTGAATAATTTAAGCTTTGTACTTTTGTTTAAATAAAATACATGATAAATTTTCTTTCTTATTTTATGTGAAGATTATGTATAATCATAGAATATTCTATATTTATTCTAAATTAATATTTTTAGGCATAATCTAAAAATTATTAATTATAAATTTTGCATATTAAATTACATTTTACATCTTTGGACTGATTTATTTAAGTGTAATATTTACAAATTAATTCCCTTTTCTTATAGTATATGGTTATAAACTTTGTTATCTTTTGTATTGTTTTGAAATCTATGATAATATTTTAATAATTAAATTAATCTAATTATATTATAACAAAACCTTTTCGTTAAAATAAAACTAAACTTTATAATAAAAACTGTTGAAGCGTTTCCTCTATTTTATATAAAATGATATATGAAAATGAGATTATAATATTTTACTCTCTCTCTCTTTTTCATAAATGATGCAGCTGAGAATCACAATGAAAACTATCTGTCAGATGCAATAATTAAGAAACCGATTAGAATGTACGTTAAATAACAACTGAAATTATAATAAATTTGTAAATCGTGAAAATATTTTTATACTTAAGCAATGCCTGTTACTGTAAAAAAATATACCAGTCTTCATAAGTAATGAGCAATCTTATGATCAGATTTAAGCATTTATTCTTAAGAATGTTAATCATAAAATGCGTTTACAGAATTAATTGATTTCTAAAAATAAAACTAGTAAAACTTCTCATTTGATATTTAATAACTTGAATGTAAAAATTTGAAATTTGCTTTTTCTAAAACTTTTTAAGTTTGCAGTATAAAAGCAATTAATTATTTACGTATAAAATTCTTAAGTAAACAGTAAAAGTACTAACTATAATCCATTTAATAGAATTTTTTGCTTTTGAATACAATTTTTATAAAAACAATGTGTAACATTCTAAACTGTACCATTTTATACCTTCGATATGTCACCAAAGTAAATAATATTAATATATAGTATCTATTACACACATTCCTAAATGTCACATTCTAGACTGTATGATTTTATACCCTAAATATGTCTCCAAAATAAATAGTATTAATATATCAATCATCCATTTTATACTAAATTATTTTAAATTTTCAGCAATTTTTGCTGATAAAATGCAAAGTACTGTAATATCTTGATTAACTAAACAACCAACAAGAGCAACTGTATCAAGAAATAAAAAAAAATTTAAAATAAAGGAATACATTGTTCAACTGTCATTTTAACTATGATTGATGTGTTTTCCGCGTGCCTTCAAACATCCGAGTTATTTTATTCAGTTGAGCGTTAAGGTATGACTGGTGATTCTATAATTTGACGTATTATAAAGTGATAAATAATTTATATTTACGTTTTTAACTTTTGTATTCAACCTTAACAAAAAGAAGATAAATAAAGTTTTTTGTAAATATTGAATGATTTGAATATACGAATCCCACAATTTTTTTAACAAAGCTATTCCTAATATTCGATCTTTTGAGCGAACGTTCAAAATTTCGAATAAAAATGCATTAATAATTCAAATTTTTAACTCTCTCATAAGAAAGCACTGAACTTTATAAAAAGTTTAACTGGTTAACTTTAATGAAATTCAAAGAAAAAATTTCCAAAAATTTTTTTTCTATAAAATTTACGGAAATTTTTTTAACTCTTATTGTTAAAAATAAGTTATATATAGTTGAAACATTCAGATTTATTAAAAAAAAGGCAAAGTATTTTTCAATAAAAAATTTAATTGCAATAACGAATACATAATTTTAATTAGATAACATTAAAAATTAAAAAAATTTCATTTTAAAATTAATCTATTTTTAAAAACTCAATTATTAATGCTTATACTCCTTTAGTATAATTTTTTTAATTGCAATTTACTTTACATAGAATCATAAGTCTTTAAACAATTAACACATCAACTATAAAAAAAAATTTGTATGGCATTTTTCATATATGATAATGACAATATCCAGACTGGAAAGATAAATTTGCTTTAACTTCGCTATTTGGAAAGTCTTAGCAGTTGATAGTAAAGAAGCTAAGGATCCTTTGTAAAAGGCCTATCAAGTAATAAACCTTAAATTTGCGACAAAGGATAAATAAATCCTTTGTCGCGAGAACAAGCATTATCCCAACAAATGTGCATACAGAACGCAGAAATGCAATATCCATCGCCCATTTTTTTAATAGTGGCTTTGATCTAATTCGAGACCTTTTACAACATTTAACCACTAGGTTTATGTGAACTCTAATTATTCTAGTTTCTTGATAACTGGTAAAAATGAATTTCGCGATATTTTTTAGAATGTAATCCATATGGAAAATAAAACCAAAAATAATTTTATGGCCTACCATTGGACCATGATGAGCTCCAAACAAAACAGAGTTAAAAATAATAAGTATAAATCTTGAAAAATACTTTTGTTATTCTATTTTTGCATATGTGAGCCTTTAAATAATTAATCACTAAAAAATACTTTTGTAATATACAATATCTGTAATTTCTTTTCTTGCGAAAATATTTTTCGATCAAAATAAATCATCATCTCTTTCTGGTTATTATTTTTATAGATGATAGAAAAAATTATTTTTAAAGTTTTCCATATTAACTCAAAATATATATTTTCACATGAGGAATATAACTGTCAAGATTCCAACGAAAAGATTAGTTCAGGTGATTAACAATCTATAGAAAATTCTAGGTATGACTCGAAAAATCCTTACTTCAGTTAATATAAATACTATCACCTAAGCAATTAATCTTTGCGTTCAAGAGCATCTGAAGCGTAAAATTACGGTTAAGAGTATTTGAGTATATTTCATAAAAACAAAGTTAAGAGTAAAATAAATTAATCTTCCTTCTCGTCGTTTTTCCCATCCCTCTGTTCTCTAAAGAAACCGAAATAAAAGTGCTCTCGGGGTCAAAAGAGCGCTTTTAAGTGGCTCTTGTAATTTCATCGTTTTTACAAATGGAAGTCTGTATTTATTTCATAATGAAAAAGTATCATCCCAGACAAATTTCGAGTAAAAGAAGGTGTAGGATGAAGCCGACAAGAAAAAAAAAAAGAAAAAAATATAAAAAAAGATAGGAATTTCTTATGAATATAAATACTTCTTTTAGGTTCATCATAGACAGTAGAAATTAAAATAAGAAATAGTTGCTTTGAAAAATACATTTAAGTTTATTGTGAAAGTGTTTTTAAATAGTTTTTAACTGGGCTACACATAAAAATATATACTTTTCGTGGAAATAATTAAAGATGAATAAGTTTATTTTAATGTGTCTTTAACAATTTTATTATTATTGAAATATGATAGTATATTTCAATTCAAAATATTATTAATAATTTCGTTATTTGTTGCATATTATTTAAAACAAGAGAATGTCGGACAAATAAAGTTTCTTTTAATTTATATGCGATTATTAAATTAAATTGGAACAGTTTGCAAATGCTTCAAATTCATTATATAGAAATAAAAAGTACAAGTATTGGCATGATATTTAAAATAATTTCATTAATGAAAACAAATAGAAGAACATAATTTTTTGAAAATTCTCATAAATATAAATTATTGCATAAATATGTTGAAATGAAACTTATAATTAAATGGATAAATTAATTAAGCTATACAATTTATGAAATTCCTGTACAGCATATAAGCAACAAATATTACAAACATCATATTAGAATAATTTTAAAAATAAAATAATTTTGGAAAATTTTAAGAATATACAAAAACATTAAATATTAATATATAAATCTATCATATTCATGCATAATGTATTATATACTAATATCAGATTATATTAAGCTATAATTATTAGTGTATAAATGTGGGGGACGGTCACACAAAAATCATATAAATTGAATTGGATGGCCTTCACATTTCATTCTTTAAATCTCGAAGATTTCGTAAGATTTTAAATTCAATAGTTTCTGATATTTTTTAATCAACTCTAAAGAAGTAATATCTCTTTACTTGTGTTACTCATGCATAATTTTTCCTTGCAGTTAAAATATTTGTAATTTAGTTTTCAAATGAATAATTATATATATACATACATATATATATATATATATATAAGAGAGAGAGAGAAATATAGATAGATATAAGTACAAATTGGTACAAATCAAATATGCGTGTATAAATTAAAAAAAACAAGAAAGAAATGGTAAAAATAGTATAAATAAAAGAATGGGAAATTAAAATAAAAAATTATTCTAATCTCATCAAGAGAACCAGAAAAATATGGGAAATGGGTTTGATATTTTTACTGAATTAATGCGATAGTTAAGGTAAAGCACGAATAATTTGTTCTCTACACTTTAGACAAATGAAAATAAAATAAAAATAGTTATAGAAATTAAAAATTACCCACAAGAAATTATTTCTAATTCCTTTAATTCATATAAATAATACTAGTAAAGATACCTTTCCTGGTTTTTCATTATTATTTTTCTCATTTTATATGATTTAATACTGATTACACTAAATATACTTTCCAAAATAGAAAATACGGTGTATATTGTAAATGAACTTATTCACATGATCAATACTGTAATGATCGTCTAGAAGTTTCTGTTTGTGAAATAGAAACTTTTTATTAAGCAAAAATTTTATTGAGAAATTGTATCAACAAAATGTCATTTTTAAAACCGCAAAGGCTACTTAGACACTATTGAAATTTGAAATTCAGTTAAATGCTTTACTTTTTACTTATGTCATTCAAGTCATTTTATGTCATTCATGTAAAAAGTAAACCATTTAACAGCAATATAAGACAATATTGGACAGAATTCTAAATTTCGGTTATTCAATATAGAGTACCAAAAAAGAAAGAGTTTCTCAGTAAAATATTACAATCACGTGTTAAGGTCTTGGTAAATTATCATTAGTTAAAAGTGATATGAATTAAAAATTCTTACAAAAGTAATTTACTAAAATAACAAATTCAATTTTAAAAAAATATTTGTCAACCCATCATAGCCTGTCAAATTCAATTTTTAAAAGACAATTAATATAATATGATATTTAAAAAATTACTGAAAATCTATTTCTTTTTCTAAATAGTTAAATTTTTTTAATTTATTCAAGAACGAATTTATTTCTGAAATTTATTTTTCTATGAAAACACATCAAGTGACAATGCATAATAATCGGGGGAAATTTTAGAGTTATTTTTAGTGTCATGTAATGCAAGGATTTGAATTATAGGCAACTTTAAAACAAAATATTCTACTTGAAGTTTTGTGAGAGAACTCTCAGGATTAAATATTTTTAAGAATCAAAAATGGAACTCCAGAAGAAACTGCATGAAGGATAATAATGGAATTGTTTTAATAGCAAATGAATTAAATATAATAGAAGTTCATCCATTTTTATTCTTTTTATTTTTAAGATAAATTGAAATAAATAAATTCATTAGATTTAATAAAAATAAAACTAAATTAGATAAGTTTAAAAATGAAATTATGTATACTTTAAAATCAATAATTGGAAAATCAAAATAAAAAGAAACGATATTTTTAGCCTCCACTAAATTACTTTTCTTTAAAGGTAAGTAAAGTAAAAAAGTTTACTAAATAGTACTTAAAGAGTACTTTTAGTTAGCAATATTCTATTCTGACTACAAGAAGTAAAATCTAAAATTTTCTTAAGTTTCAATGAAATCAAATAACTTATAATCTATTCGTATTTAAAATATATAACCTGTCAATTACATTTTTTATTTTCTTTATCACTTAATATGATTCTGTTTATGAATTAACAAAAAGAATTGCATTTATCATTTTAATAAAAATAAATATTTCTAAAAAATATCAAAAATTAACAATATGCAGTCTTTCACTTCATGTTGAACCAATTTAATCGATTTCCTTATCCAAAAAAAATTTGACTTCTTTGCTGTTATATTTTTATCTTATGCATAATAAATAAATATTATTAAAATGCTAATTTAATTATGCATATTCAAATAATAAGCTGTTCATTACACAATTTTTTATTTACTTTTTGAGAACATTTATATACAAATGCTAAAAAAAAAAAAAAACAGTTCAAATTCCTTCTTTTTCCTGTCATAATATTTGTTTAACAGTTATTGCTAAAGAAATATTTTTTTCAAAAGCAGTCTAATGAAGATAATTAAATAATAAAATTCTTAAAATATCAACGATTGAGAAATTATGCTTTATTTTTAATATAAATAAAAATGTGTTTATTTAAGGATTTTTCTCAATTGCATCAAATTATTAAAAAATATGAAGAAAGGATAAATTCAAACTTTCTCTTTCAAAGTCAGTAGAAAATACACTAATTCTATATTTCATTACCAGCTTCAACCGCATTTATAAGAATACTATATTTAGGAAAGCTTCTGTTTTTCTTTTTACATAAATCGAACTCCTACGGAACACACCTATATTTGGAGCAGCTCATAACTCGAAGTCTGAACTGTAACCCTCAGTTTAAGGCAGACGATATGAAGGAATGAAGGGAACCTTTTGTATTAACGAAGCACAGAGTGGTATCTGTCTATCGCCAAAAATTTTCATTGTTTATGTTACGTCTCTTCCTGCTCACCAATCTTCGCCAGATGCTTCATTCTGTGATGCGGATCTCACTCTCTTTCAAACTTTTCAACTCTTTTTTTTTCAAACAATTACTTAATATTCTTCACAAAATATTTCGCATAATCACCTTTTATATTTTTAAACATTTTATTGGCGATTAAATTTTTTATCATCACTTCATACTGATTAATAAGTTATCACAAATTGTTCTTATTTATAAACTGTATGAAAGGAAAAAAAGGGTGAATTATAGAAATGATACAGTGATTACACACAGGCTCAGAAACATAAAAAATTATTTTGATATTTTTATTTGATAATTATAGTATTGTAAGTTGAAGAAAAAAACTGAAATAATAACTAGAGAGTTGTTATTTAACTTTAGATTGTTTCTAATATTTTTTAAATACTTTTGAAATATGATTGTGAAATGCTAAAGCATTCGGAAAAGGTTTGTCACTCGGAAAAATATTTCTTAAGAAATTAAAATCGCAATAATTTTAAAAATCAGTATCGTCTTATGTGATGTACACTAAAATTACATCGAGATGTCCCTATTTAAAAATTTATTTAAAATGACGGCATATATATATAAAAGCATAAGCTTAAATAAGTGTACTATCACTCTCCGTCATTGTCATTCTGATAAGTCTTCGAACAAACTACTCTGCTATTTTTTGTTTCTAAATTAATATTTTATTTATATTTTAAAATTTTAGTAAAATAATTTGAAATATAAATTTTTGAATCCGCTTAAAAACTGAAATGAAATTACCAAAAAAAAATTTTTTTTTCCCTAGTTTCTGATTGCAACTTAAATTTAATTACGATGAAGCAAATAATTTTGAATTAAATTAGTGGACCATATTTAATCAAAAAAAACATGCAATATAATGCGCTATTTTAATTCAATAATAACTTAAAATTGAAATTCATATTATTGCTATAGATTAGTTTAGATAGCTATATTTAGAAATAGCACAGCTTAAATACACATTTCGCTGTTGTTTTATCTTTCTGGCGCGATTTGTAATTTAATGAGTTTTTCGTTCCGTTCTCTTGGCAACTCATTACTCAAACTGCCTCGGAATGATCGAAAATGCATACATATATTAAGAATACACCACAAACAAATATTATGAAAATATTAATTATGAAGCTACTCAATTATAAAACATTTTTTACCTTATTAATTGTTAGAAAGTCTAGCTTAGTTTTGAAAATCGTATTTACATTTATTAATATCCCCATGTTTATTAGAATATGATTTTCTTATACTTCCCTTTCGCCCTGATATTTTACAATTTTATTTTTATTATTAATGAGTTATAGTTTATACTTATTCCAATCTCTATAACTTCTTAAAAGAAAAATATATATATTCCTTCCAGTAACGTAAGTTTAAATTATTGTAATAAATATTTTTTATTTACAATATCAAAAGCGCCTACTTTTGCTTATTTTACCTAGTCTTAGAATTTAAACCCATATTTTCTTTTGTTTAAAAGTACTTATCATTTGTATTATAGTTTTACTCGTGGTTTTATTATTAATGTTTGCTAATGAAATTTCCGAATTATGTAATAGTTTTGCCCTAGAAGCTATGCATTTCACTGATATTGTTTGCTTTAGTTTGGAATTCTGCGCAATAATTTAATATTTAAAATGAACAAATTTCTTTAACACCTAAGATGCTTAGAAAATATTACGATCTTAACGAAATATTTAGGTACCTTAACTGACTTTAAAACCAATTTTTACGAAAAGTAGTGTGAAATGTTAAAAGTTACTAATACAATGAATCTTACTTATTTTTTATGAAAACAAAGATTTTATAAATGAATTTTTTTGTACAGAGAAATGTCATTTCTTTGTTTACCTACCATAATTAGTTCTATTCTTGCATCTGTTTTATACAGTAATTTTTGTGAGTTCTCAAAAAAGTTACCCTATTTTTTCAGGTATATATTTTATAGGAAAAAATTTTTTACAAGCGTTGCTAATTTTTTTTATTTGAAGGATTCTATAATCAAAATGATGAAACTTGTAGAAAATTTTAACCACACTCACATTCTTACTTGATTAATTTTAATTTCTGTCTTTGTAACTTGATAAAAATTATTGAGTTTGAGAATTTTTTGCAAATATTATTTTAAAATGTAGTCGGTGATATTTTATTACGGGGTAACTTTTTTAAAAAATCAATCAACTTTGGATGGGATTTGGGTGAAACTCAACCATCATGACATCTGTATTACAAATCTATTCTAATAAGATGGAAATTATATGCCAATAAGGATTTAAATGGACTAGAGCTTGAAATTAAACCAAGAAATAAATTAAAACTAATTACCATAATTACTAAAGCGATTTGTTCTATGAAGGACACTTAAACACGAGATAAAATAGCTGAAAAACTGGATGATTAGTATAAAGTAATTGAATAAGACTCGAAGAAATAGAATGCCAGATGTGATGTGTTTTCAACCGCTTTACATTCTGGAGCACTAACTGTCATAAAAATCATTATTTTAAAATTCAGCTCTGTATATTCAAGTACGCTTTTAAAATTTCAAAATAATTAACAGGTAGCTAAGACATTTTAAAACTCTCTCTCTTTTTTACTCTCTCTCTCTCTCTCTTAACAGCTATATTGTCTAAATCATGAAAA
>JAPDSC010049670.1:0-14339 GCA_026290005.1 Latrodectus geometricus
ATGAAAGCTGTTTTAAACCTTTTTACAAAGTGAATCCAAAAGAAGTTACATAAAGTTCACGTAAAAATAATGGATTTCTTTTTCCCCAACCTAATATAAGGCAATAATACTACTAGAACTACTGCTCGTATTATATGACTATATATAATTGTGCTTATCAATTACTCATAATACAAAACAGCAGTAATATAATTTTTTAATGAGTATATAATTAACAGATACTTATACATTGTTATTAAGTGTGAGTATAACGCACAAAGGATATTTATAATTCAAAAAGTAGAGATAGGGAAGTAAAAATATCTTGTTTAGAATAAAATAAAATAATGGCCTACTCCAGCGATTTAGCCAAAAACTTTTTTCCACAAATGTTGCTCAAATATTTCTTCTTCACTTTGCATACTAAAAGCGCAGATATTTGTTAAGTTCCCCTTTATCTCCCAATAGGAGGTCACGTTTAGGGTCAAATATATGACTTTCTAAATTATAAATTCATTCCCCCTCCTGAAATCTGTTTAAAATTCAATCGAAAACTGCTCTGCCGGAAAGGAAGCCTCTTTCCTTTGCATCCATGAATAAGTAAAAATGTTTTCGGACCCCATCGCAATAAGTTAACCGCTTCGTTCCGAGAATCACTTGCCGTCTGGAGTCAAAACATTCCTTGAGGAAGAGTTGAGTTGAGTTGTTTCTTGACTAATTGATGGTTGAGTTGTTTATTGCTGTGTCGATTCCACACGTGGTCTAATTAAGTTTGGGTTCCTGTTCATATGCACTAAAGGGGTTGTGTGCAAATCAGAAAAAAGTAGTGTTCAGGAAGTGGTTTGTGTTTGTAGTGAGCTAAACTTTGAAAAGTAACGTGAAGCGATCTAAACTGAATTTTGAGCTCTGAATGCATTTAAATAATAATAAAAAACCGTATTTAATTCGAATGTATTTTTAATTTAACTACTTATTAATTTACACTACTTATTTTATTATAGTTATTAAGAAATGTTATTATTTTCTATATTCTATATTCAAAAATTTCATCATCAGTTTGCACAAATTTCATGTGATTGAAAGTTTTCAAGATACTTTTATACTGACACAAAATTTTATTGAATGACTGCATTTTACTTGTAGACAATTTAAGAGTACAAACAGGTGATGTAAAAAAAGGACAGAAACTTTTCTGTTTATCTGAAAATTTGTAATTTAATTACATCGTTCTAAGCTATTGAATTTATTAGAAAATCCTATAGAAATAAGCAAACATCAGAAATTTTCACCATGCTGTTTATACTTAATGACGAAATTTCTATAATAACGCCATCTGACGTTCAATTTGCAGCCAAATTCAAGATAGATTGCAAAATTTTAGAATAAAACAAATTAGTTTTCAGTTAAAGTGTCTTTCTCATAATTGCTTTATTTTTTTTAAAAAAAGTGATAATAAAATACAATAATTAAGTTAAAAATATTAAATATAAATATCTTTTATCTACAGCTCATTTCTTAACACTTCTTAAAATGTTATGGCATAAATATTCCTAACTTTATTATCAGAATCTTAAAATTTTGAGTTTGCTTCTTATGAGATATAAATTAAGATTCGTTCAAATTCAAAATGAGAAAAAAATGTTTTAGGGTAGTCTAGGCTTTGCTAACCTTTTTCGCCTTCTTGTTTCAGCAAATTGAAACAGCTAAATGCAATCAAGTCAACAATAGTAAGAGATAGAAAAAAATTTTCAATGTTTGGATGCATTTAATAAATTGCAATACAAGGGCATAAAATAAATTTCCAATAAGACATGCATAATGATTTCCAGCATAAGGATATTTTTGGCAATATTAGATCTGAATTACAACTAATCTTTTCAAATCGCTTCTTACTGATCTTTAAGTTACAGTGAATTTTATTTGCACAGACCCTTCACTCTGCTTTGCATATTATACGCGAGAGCAAGACTATAAAATTTGGGTGCGAGAGTAGGGAAGGTTCCAGCGTTGAATCTCTCGTCTCTCCCGGTCAGAATGCTTGACAATAACGACTTCCAGGCTGTATCCGGTCGGTCACGTGCTCCGCATCAAGAGGGGTAGCATGGCCAAGTCCGGTTTATGATGCTTTAATTTTTCCCACACTTCCCCCCCCCCCACTGCAATAGGTTATCCAATGCCTTAGATACTTGAGATGCTGACAAGAAGTTTTGATAATAAAAAGGAATTAAAATTCTTACATTGAATTTTGAATGATTGATTGAATATGCTTTCAACAAAGGATTAGCAAAAAGTTGCTATAAAATATTTGGTCATACAAATAAATTTTTAAAATCTAAAAGAAAATCAAAAAATGATTATAAGTTCATCAACTAACGAGTAGTATTGATTTAGATATTATTTCATCAAAGTCCATTATTAATGGCTCAAGCAACAATTCCAGTACAATATTATATTAGGTTGGGGAAAAAGAAATCCATTAATTTTACGTGAATTTATGTAACTTCTTTTGGATTCGCTTTGTATAAAGGTTTAAAACAGCTTTCATGTAGATTTTTAGGTCTTGCGCGTTACGACTGCTGACATGTGGTTAATTTCGATCATTTTTGATATTTTATAGACATTTTCGACGCTGCTGTATCCACATGTGAGGTGCATCTCTAACACGAAAAATACCCGAAAACAAAAATTGTATGTAACTGGTTGTTACAGTATTATATAGGACGATAAACACCTTTCACAATTTCAGCCACCTGGTTAGCCTTTTCGGCATTATAAAAGAAAAACGAAATTGTATCGAATTTTCTGTTTGTTGTCTTCCATTTTTAAAACCTTGTACTCATAACTGAATTAATCAAACAAAAAACCGCAAAAGAATATTTTAGTGTCAAATGTCACCTTTCCAACGAGCATAAATCTGAAATTGTGTGATATATATCTCACGAGATATCGATCACTACAGACGTCTTCTGAAAAAATAATGGATTACTTTTACCCCAACCTATATATATTTTGTACGTTAAGCATCATCATTCACTTATTAAAATAATGTGTTTGCATTCTGTAAAGAAAATTGATGCACAGTAATTATTTTTTTAGATCTAAAGAGCATATATATAGGGCTTTGATCAAATAAAATGAACATAAAAATAAAAAGGGAAATAAACAAAAATTAAGTACACTCATAAAAATTGATTAAGTACTTGGGTGCTAAAAAAAGATAAGAATAGGCATAAGTAAAAAGATAGATTGAGTTCCTTGATAAAGAAAAACTCAGCTTGATAAGAAAAGCTATGACCAAAAAGAAAGTTTATGTTAGCTGCTAATAAAGAGAGTTAAAATAAAAGATGAGAATAATCATAATGAATAGTGACACCATTTAGAAATAATCTAATATAAGAAGGTTGTAGTAAATGAATTTACTTTGTATTTATCGATAGGGTATCGTTCTTAAGGAGTCAATAAGCATAAAACAGGAAAACTCCCAAGCTCTCACCTACACATATATGTATTATAATGCATTTTTAATAGTATGTATTACACCATAGCAAGTTTCCGATTATCTTTCCTCAATTAAATTCATTTGGAAAGGGAAAGAGGAAAATTGTTTAAAAATTAGTTAAAAGCATTAGTTAAAAGTAAATTAGCATAATAGAATATGAGTTTTAGGTACTTAATTACTTTGTTATTAGAATATTGCGATGTCTTTGAGGAATATATTTTGATTTATTTAAATATTTATCTAATAAAAATACCTTTATCATCTAATAAATAATTCTCTTGTGTAATTTTTTTTTAAATTGTGAAGAATATATTATCCAATATATACAAAATATTTCTACCTAACCCATTTCCCACAGTAATATTGGATGAGATTATTTTTACTCTAGACTCAGGAAAGACGATTCACGCCTTTCTGTTATTGAAAACAGTTAAGACGAGAATTTCAAAAATGTTCACCCTTCAAATAAAAGCACGACACACTGTTCCTCTAATAAATGCGAGACACACTTCGAACAAAAACCTTAGAAAAGGAATACCACTCTCGTAAAGTTGTCAGAAAGCTTGTCCGACCCTCGTAAACTGGAGAGGGAGTGTCCGGCAGCAGAGAGACATCTTGATCGTTTCCGGTATCTTGACCGTGTCCGGTGGTCCGGCAACAAAATAAACTGTTCTCTCCCCCTTCATAGCTATCCTGCCGTAATGAAATTAAGTATCCCTTCCACTTCAGTGGGGGAGGGGGTTGCAATAGATTCTTCTCTCCCGATCGTTTGCATACACCAGGATTTACGGATGCATGAACATATCAAGCGGATCCGGAAAAGCTGCTTGCCCTAATGCGATTGGTCATTACAAGTCCGGTGGAAGGACATAATGACAGCGGACGGAATCTGAATTAGAGGGCAGTTCAAATTCCTGATTGTCCTTTGCCCTTATGATATCGTTTGCATGAGAACAGTAGTTAAGGATGGTACTCCCCTCTTAAATACCTTTTACAAAAGCTGGCTGAGTAAATTTCTATATTAATAACAGATTAAGTTTCAAGTTTTAATTTTAGTCTAATGTTTCTGCCATAAATAACGGAGTTTCTTCGTAACTTTCAAAAGTTTCTTACAAAAATTTCTTCTAAAATATTTTGAAGTCTTTCATAAAATGAAACAGCAGAAAACCTAACTGTAAAACCTAATAGCAAAAAACTTTTTGATGCCTAACATTAAAAGATAGCTGTCAAGTCTAATAATAGAAAAAGTTTGTAAAATATGACAGCAGAAATTTTTTGTAAAGCCAAGCAGCAGAAAACGGCTGTAAATTTTAAAAGTAGAAAGTTTTGTAAAAAATAACAATAGAAAATTTCTATAAGCCCTCTCAGTTGAAAACAATTATACAGCATAACAGTTGATAACTTTAATGAAGATTTAAAGTTGAAAACTTTTGTGAAGCTTAACAGTAGAGAACAATTGTAAATGTTTTTTGAGTAAGAACCACGTATTTGGGATTCCGGATCAAATTTTAATAGATAATGAATTTACTTATCTATTGCTAGGGTGGAAACAAAGAAAAATCTCTCCATCGATGTATTGCCATGATGTTCAATTAATTTTACGCCTCAAATTGTTGGCACAGTAATTAATATACAATTATTTATTATCTTCTAGGAAAGCACAGAACACGAAATAAAATTACACAAAATTATTATAAACGACAAACACTTCCAACATTCTCCACAGCCACCATCATTCTTCATCTTTTTCCCTTCAAAACAAATAAAACAATGTTTGATGTCGTCTCACTGCCACTGCAGCGAGACGACATCGGAAAAATTACAAATATTCATGGAGAAATAAAAAGTTGCAATTATTTTCAACAGTGGCTATAATAAAACGTAAAATCTTTCTCTCTAAATCATTGTGAATCATAAAATACATTGTTTAAATATGCAAAAAAAAAAAAAATTACTTTATTAAATTATTTAATTCACATTGTGTTAAAAGAAAATTTAAAATACACTCTCTAATGATCTAAATAATAATAAAATATTAATTTAAAAAATTATCAAAAAATTATTAAATTAACATTATTCTAAAAAATTGTAACTGTCGATTTAAAAAAATAATACATGCAAAATATAAATGATGTACAGTAAATGTAATATGCTACAAATATACATCAAGTATTAGGTTATAAATAAAACATTTATTTCTAATAGATTTATTCAAGTTAAAATATTTATTTTATTCATAAATAGAAAATAGCTGTTGTTTGTTAAATTTAAACATTTAACAAACAGTAATAATTTTATATGTTTATAAATATCAAAGAAATTGAAAAGTACGAGCTATACTTCACCAACTCTTAAAAAATTAAAATATTTAATAAATAAAAATAAAAATAAATCTTAGATAATGATTATGTTAAAAAAAAATAGATGAATTTCTGTAAAATGATCCTTTTTCTAGTTTTGTTATATTTTATTATTTTAAATTGTTATACATGACTGAAATATAGTTTAATATAATTTTTTCCTTAATTTTATAGCAGAAAACATTATACTATATAAAATAAACTTTTTGATAATTATAGTATTTAAAAAATATAGTACATTTTATATAAATTTTTAGATATTTATAGTATATGAAAATAAATAAATATAACTTAATTGAAAATACAAATCTAATAAAAATTTGTAAAATTAAGATATTTTTCTGATACTGTCTTTAATTAGTTAATTAATAAAAAATACTTTAAAGAAAAAACTTTGAATTTTGTAACTTAAAGTTTTTATTATATGTGGGAAAACATATACAGAACATTTTACTGATAATATCGCATAAATTGAGTAGGAGATTGTATAAAAATTTGCATTTGGTAATTTTTACAAAAATATATTTATATGTTTCATTGACCTTTATCAAAATAAACCATTTATGAAAATTTTATAATAATAAATTCCATTTTTCGATCAAGAATTACAATTATTATTGATTTCGAAGTTGATTTTAAGTGATAGTAAAAATCAGATTGCATTTACAATAAAAAAAAAAAAAAAAAAAAAAAAAAAAAAAAAAAAAACTTAAGATAAAATTAATTAAATAATACGATTTTTTCGGTTTCAAATTAAAGCATAGTTAATTATTATAATTTGCATGTGGTCAATTGTATCAATTTCGCAAAAGAAAAAAATGTATACTCAGAAGAATTTTTGAATTTAAGTGAGATTTTTAGCATAAAAGGAAAGAATCATAAAACTTGATACGGCTTATCTATTGAAAAATCAGGAAATTGGAAAACAAATCACGCCTATCAAAAACAGTAAAAACTGAAATGGATTTTCAGTTCGATAAATGATTTTAAAAATTCGAAGCAATAAAAGACATAAATTTCCTACAAATGCTTTCAAGTCTGCACGCTTAAAACACAACATAACTAAATGCACTTAAAAAATTTGCATACTTTCTCCCCTCACCGGAAACATTTGACCCCTACCTATCAAATTCAAACCAGGGCTCAGTTCACTTCACTTTCTTTCAAACAATTTCGTTTTATATTTACGTACTGCTATCCTTTTCGCCGGGTATAAATGATTTCGGAAAACGAACCCGTTAACAGCAAAGGCGTGAACTCCCAATTCAAAATCTATAATTCAGAAGTTTTTGTATCCGGAAAATTCCCCTTTACTTCCGATGTGATTTATTCGAAAGCGGAAGCCATTTTGTTTCTCTGAACTCGACTGCAGGGAAATTTAAATAATTAAGATGCTTCTTTCAGCCTTTCCTCCAAAAAAGGAGGGATTAAATAAGTAGGGTCTGTCATCTGGGAATGGGGTTAAAATTCGAACATTTTTAAAATCAAATTATTAATTCTTTCCTTTCGTTACTTATTATCCACTTCATTTCACTTCGAATACTTTAAAATTTGAAAGAGAAACAGATAAATGGCGGGCTTAAACTGGATGGATTAGAATTTAGATTAAACACCAGGAAGTAGACGAAAATTTTTATTTTGCATGAAATTTATATTTTTTCAGTAAAAGAATAGTAAATTAAGTTATCTATAGAATCTATGTGTTAAGTATATTTAACATTACAAACACTTTCTGATATAATTTTATTGTAGATTGTGAAAAAAGTAATGAAAAAAATAAAAAATAATTTCTAGGGTTAAGAAGAAAATACAGACTACTCAGGCAAAAATTAGTTATGGAAAATCATTTATCATTGTTATTTTAAAATATTGTTTCTATGTTAAAAAACTGAATGGTATGCGCTTTGAATTTTATTTCAACAGTTCTTTAATACAATTTCGATTAATAATTTGAATATTTAAATTAATCTGAAATCTGCTTAATTGTCATTCCCTGTTGAATTAGAACCAAAATATAAGAAGTCTCTCTCAGCAACGACTAAAAAAAAAAGGAAAAAAGAAGTTTATAATCAAAGTTTTAAATTAACTATTGTTAAAAATTAAATAAATAAATTTTTAAAAATTTCATTTTACTTGATTTACTTTTCATGATATTGGTGATAATTAAAAAAATACTATACGAAGTTAATTATGTCATAGTTATGTATTATTAAAGCCTTTCGCATCAAACCATACTAATGCAGCAGCAGTGCCCTGCCTACAGTGCCAAATGAACTGGCGAATTAGCAATCTGCAAAGAAGTTTTCCGGTACAGCGCGTGGCTCACTACTGAGACATCACCTCAAACCTTGCTATTGAATGACAAAAACTCAAACCCAGCAGCTTCCATCCACTTAGGTAGAGCCCAGCTTTGGTAGGTACAAGGAAGTAACCGGTATACTCATTTGTTATATACCTACACATAGCTTTGTAGCACGAAGGTTGTATAGATACACATTGCTTTGTGGCACGAAGGTTGTATAAATACATAGCTTTGCGGCATGAAGATGTGTAGATACACATAGCTTTGTGGCACGAAGCTATGCGCACAAAGATTGTATAAATACGCATAACTTTGTGACAGAAAGGCTGTATTCATAACTATTATAGAGCAAAAATTATAATTTTGTTTATAGAAAAGAAAATAATGAAATTGTCAAACTGCTCTCATTATTGATTTTTGGTGTTTTTTAGCTTGGTTATTAACAAAAAAAATCTTTACACAAGTAGCATTTTGAGAAGCCTATTAGGTGTTACATTAATTGATGAAATCTTTTAACAAAAATTATATTGGTCAAGTAACGTTTATCCGGATTTTTTTGTATTGCGTCACCAGCATTGCCGTATGAATAAATTTTGTATAGTAAATTTTATTCAGACAATTTTATTTAATCCAGATGTATTTTTTATTCAAAATGCTCTAAGAAAAAACTAAATTTCTTTTCGTAAAATTTATTGTTAAAAATGTGTTTAATATATTATGCTGCATATTTTTGTTATATTTATTATATAATATTCAATCCATAATGCATATTGTAAAAATATGTTTTATTTTAATAGTTAATAACAGATTGTTTAAAAAATAAAATGTTTTAATAGATTGTTTGAAAAATATAAGTATTCTTGAAAACTTTATTTGTAAAAAGTAAAGGAAATAATTTAAATAAGAAATTAAAGTACAAAAAAAAAAGACGAATAAAACAATATTTAGTATATTAAGGAAAATAAAACTGGATATATAAATATATTTTTAGTTTATTTTAGGTCATATTTCAAAAATTCAAATTCTTCATTTTCATATCATCTTTAAAATTAATAGAAAATATACGTGAAATACATTTTCTTAATGCATAAATATCTGATATTCTGAGTATACTTTAAGAAATTGCTGATGAAAAACCCAACATTTCTCAGAGAGAAGTTTTTTTCATTTCCTTTATTTCATATAATATCCATTGTTCGTGCATGACTTTCAAGTGAAGCATTTTTCTGCTTTAAGGACGGTTGCATTAGAGAAGGTTGCGATTAAAAATAAAAACTAAGATTTGAAAAAGAAATAAAAGATTCTTTCAAAAAAGCCGAACCACACACATAAGTGTGACCTATTTGTGCAAGAATGATTGCAGCGCTAAATGCGGTGAAAAGTAAAACTAAAATGGCGCTACTATTATTCAGTTTTTCGATTACATTATTGCAAGCGATTATAAAGCAATTTTCGAATATGAAAGAGATAAGGATGAAAAAAGGGAAAAGAGGAATATTTTAAGGGAAAAATGCAATATAGGGGAATTAAATTGTGATAAAAGAGCATGTCTTTTAACTACGATCTCAAGATGACATTTTTATACTTTTTTAAAATAAAAATGTGTAATTTTTTTAAACAGTTTTGGTTGCAATGTTTAATAAAATAAGTTTGCTACAATTTTTTTCTCTCTTGCTAAATATATTTTGTTTTTATTTATTTTTCCATTATATGTTTTCATTTCAATGAACCAAATATTTCTTTGATTTAAATAATAAAATTTAAAAGGAAGTTGATTGATTACTGTAAGTTTACAGATTTTGATTGAATTAATTTCTTTTAAATACAACTTACTGGATATAATTAATGGAAGCGAATTCAATAAAAATTTTTGATAGGTATAAATAAATACTATCAAAACTTTGAAGACGTGTATTTAATTTGAAAAACTGAAATTTAATTTTCTTACGTATCGTGAATGGATTAAAGAAATTAAACTTTGTCTACAATAACTTTTATTGGCCATTCACAAAAGATATGCATTAATATATTTTATTACGACGTGCATTAGTTCATTTCTAATGATTGTCAACGACATGCCTTAGAAATAAAGTAATTATTAAGCACTTTAAGAATTAACTCCTAATTATTATTTTATTTTATGTGTACGCGTATATTTTTTTATATTTTATTTTATCCTTGCATGTGTATTTTACATATTCTAAACTTAGTCTTAAATAAAAACTTCTTCAAGTCTTAAAAACATCAAGTTAAACTTCATCAATAAAAATTTCATCAAATTATTTAAAATTACATTAACAGTACATTTTTATTAATTTTTTTTGTCTTGAGACTGAAATTTGAAGTAAAAAGGATATAAATTAAAGTAAAACCACTGAACCATTTTACACATTCCATTTCTTTATGTTAAATATAAATATAAAAATATAATATTTAAAATTTTAAACATTAATTATGATAGCAAGGTTAGACTAGTAAAAGAAATTTTTATGTCATTAAAAAAGCAATTCAATTTTTCCGCAAGACATAAATCCTATCTTCAATTTTTAATACGTTAATAAGAAAAACTGTAGTGTTGTTAAGTTTTGTAATTTTTCTAATATCAAGGTAAAGTATAGAAGTAAAAAGTTTTTTGTTTAATAATTTTCCGAAGCATTCCAGAGGATATGTAAATATAATATAAAACGTTAACTATATTACGTTAATAAATATAAAACGTTAATAATAAAGGACTCATTTTTTTAATTATTGAAAGTTTATTTATAAAAAAAATTAAACCTTCTCTCTCTTTATAAAATATTCCTTAAATTTTATTATAAATTTTTGTGATGAAATTTATGATTAAATTAATATTAATAAATATCAAATTGACTTCAGAACTTTGTACATCACCTTGTCTTTTAATGATATCATCGAAAGGGCTGATCTAATTTTAAAAATATTATTGAAAAAATTAAAAGCCTTTTTATTTAAGTTAATAGAATTAAATATAATAAATAGCTACAAAAACAAACTAATAATATACCAAGTGGCACTAAATTATCTTAAGCACTTTTGATTAATACTTATTTACCAAACAATCTAAATGTTCTAAATCTTACCCAATTATTTTATCTTTGTAAATTTATATAAAATGTAACTCTCTCTCTCTTATCAAATCTATATTCATTAATTTCAACTACTGTTTCTTAATGAAACACTCCTCGAACTCATAAAACATTTAGAGAACTAATTTAGATAATTCCAATGCTAGAATTCATTTTGGGTGTCAGCTTTTTCACAAACTCTAATAATTACAAATTTTTTATTCCTGATTTTTTTAAAAATGAAATAGTTTGATTATTTTTCTATTTTTTTAAATTCTTTAATTATTTTTCTTTGCAGTGTTATTGAAAGTGTTTTATATTTTCATACATTATAATGAGATATTCTCTTATTACAACTTTAGAATTTTTTGCATTTTATTTATTATAACTTTTTACTATCATTTTTTACCTCCTAGTATTATTTATTTTTTCTTTTAATGTATTATATATATTCAGCCGCCCAACCTGTCAAGTGGTTAGCGTAACTGATTACGGATGGGCAGGACCTGGGTTCGAATCCCGGCTCGGATGTACTTTCTCTTTCTCTCTCAGTGTTTCTTGTCCTTTCCTTAGATGATGGATGAATGTGGCCCACCCTATAAACGGGTTTGTGGTCATGCGGCGTGGGCGATGCTACTCGTACCTCCGTGACTTGGTTCACAGGTGCCCACCGGGTAACGATAAAATGAGTACCAGTTTCCGGCCTTGTTGCGGCTTATGGGCTAATGTATTATTCTTGCTCAATGGTGCCCGCAATTAGAAACAAAAAAAATTATTTATATATTCAGATTATTTATTTCTAACCGTAACTTTAACCGGAAAATATTTCTCAGTGTTAGAAAGATGGTTTTCAATTCGTTAGCACAACATCCTTTTTAATTTTAATTGTTGTTCGTTTGGTATTGCTATGAGAGTAATTGCAAAAATGTGGTATTTTAATTTTTCCAGTACCATTTTTCCACTATGAGGTTAATAACCTGACAGATTTGCGAGACATTTTATTGTCCACCTCGTAATAGTTAACGGGCCGTATTTACGAGAAGAAATCCTGAAAATTTGCAAACACCCACCCCGCCGAACTACTTGTAGATGGCATAAACGTTACATCTATTTATCATTGTTAAAAATGATTGGATTTGAACCAAAGAACTCCAGCACAAGAGAGCAATGCTTTACCACTAAGCCACAGTCACAATGATAGCACGTTTTAATGGAAGATTTTATTTCTCGTCCACTCTGGTTATGATATTTTTCGTAAACGGTTTTTCCTCCGCCATTTTCTACATATGTGTGGTTCCGTTTGTAGAATATTCATTTTCTTTGTTTTCCATTTAAATTTTGATTTTAAACTTTTTATTTCTTATTTATTAACTGTTGACAGGGGAAACATTTTATGCTTAGACAAATAAATTCCAGAAACACCACTTCTTATCTTCCACATTTTCCAGATGAAAAAGGATGAGTTTCTGTTCCATTCTTTTTACAAATTTTTTCATAATTTCGCTGTTTTTAATTTCAGTTCCTTTTTTTTTACACATTTTTGTCATAGTTATTTCTTAATATTTTGTTTTTGACTATTAACTAAATCCTATCCCTTACATCTTTTTGTATATATATATATATATATATATATATATATATATATATATATATAATATAAACAAACATACTCCTATCAGGCCCAAAAATGACAATACAGTTGCCACTGTGTCTTGTTGTAACACGTTAAATATGGGACACGCTTTTCGATTAATGCTATCAGAGATCCCTACGAATTCCCCAAATTAACGACTGAAGCTGAAATGGGAAAGCGTCCTAAAACTCTTTATTATCTATCGTTTTCTGGCCGCCCCCGATAAATACATTCAGGGTTCGTTTAGGATATCCTATTGAGTACCCTCAAACCTTATCAAGCACTATATCACTCCGCTTGCTTCCTCGCTCTTCCACTTGTTACATTCCACCGCGACGCTGCTCTTCGGCCCTATCGAAGTTAAGCAGCTCAAATGACCAGCGCGAAGAAATACCAACTTTTCCTATCTTTTGTGAAAGGGTTTTCAGGTTTGCCAGAATGAAGAGAAAATGGCTGATTTGGCGAAAAAAAATACTTAAAAAATTTTTGGAATAGAAAATAAAATAGTAAAATAGCTTCTTATAGATTAAACTTTAAAACAGGTGAATAGTTAGCTATGACAAACTTACCTTTTCTAAAAATTCACGAGAGTTTAACATTAAAGTAAGATTTAGTGACTAAATTCGTGATGAAAACATTAAATCTTTCAATTTACATTTCTCAATGGACCAATCACATGGGCAGGTAAAATTATCAATGGAATATATTAACTAAAAGACGTGTGTTAATTGAAGGCTTTTATTTATTTATTTCATCCACAATGTGCTAATAAAGGGTTTTAAAAATATACAGATTAAAAGTGATCAGCAATTTCAATACCATAGCCTGCTAAAGACAAACGTTTTGAGAAGAATTACACATATTGAACCTTTAAAAAATATAATGTTCCTCCACTATGGTGGTGTGGAAATTTGATTAATATGAATTCACCAATCAATATTGCCTTTTGTTGGAGGTTTTGAATCAGTAGGTATTTAGAGCTGCATAGCAGTCTCCTTTTTAGAAATATGCTCTCTTGGAAAGGAATATATATCTATATCTATCTATCTATCTATCTATCTATCTATCTTTCTCTCTCTCTCTATCTATCTATCTATCTTTCTCTCTCTCTCTCTCTCTCTCTCTCTCTTTCTATATATATATATATATATATATATATATATATATATAAGACGCCAAAAAGCATTAAATGGGAAAAGGTATAGCGATTTTTGTTTTTAAAAATTCATACATGGAAGCTATTCTTCGATTGTACTTTTTTTTTTAATTTGTGCAATATCATTTTTTTATATAGTAAATGGCTGAAATATTAACAAGTTTTAAAATTCAATCTTAGATGCAAATTTTTATCCACAACTGTTTTCTACTTTAAAATCTGTAAAAAAATATCTAATCAAACATTAGCCTTCTTTATGAAGCTATGCATTAAACAATAAATATCCGAAATAAACGCCATGTTGATTCATCGCTTAAAATATAA
>JAPDSC010049676.1:0-13089 GCA_026290005.1 Latrodectus geometricus
ATATAAAACGATAAATGGAAAACTTTGAAAATAAAAAAAATTAGTACAGGGATAATATATTCATTAGGGAGGGTGTGGACAACTATGCAAATATGCAAATAAGGCAATATTTTATAACATGCACGAAGGACAAGGTCTAAATATCTTCATGCAATTGTCTTGAAGAGTGTTTTTAAGTAGAATTATATATCTTATTTATATTCTTTCTGCATCTCTCTACGTCTTAAGTTACTTTTTGCCCTTGTGGGGTGGTCAAATATGTACTTATTGACACTGTATTATGTTTTTATTTAAAACACTTTCATATATTATATATTATATTGTAATATTTACAACTCCATATCGATAAATTTTATACGAAGATATATATGTTAAGTAATCTTGCATTGATTTAATTTCTTTTATGGATAATATATATGGGTACTGCTTGAATTTAAAATATAATAAATAATGAGTTATTTAATGGGTCATATAGAGTTTTTTAAGTATGTATTCATAGAAAAAGTTTATGATGAAAACATTAACACATGTACGTCATTATGAAGGTATTTTATCATAATCTATATTAAAAGGATAAATGAAATGCAAGACTGAGGGTACAGATAATATATTGGCTCTAGAATGTCTAGTTGTATCTTTAATAGCGTGTATAAATATGAAATATGATGTTACTTTTTAAAGAATTTAATCTAATGTCTTCACCATGACGACCTTTTTCAAACGTAGTTTAGTGAAAAGAATCTTGGTTCTCCTTTTGAAATATTTGTACATGAATACTTTAAAGTACAGTTATTTGTTTTTCTTGTTATTACGTATTACACTTTAAAATTTTTCATTGACTAATTTAGAAGCAAATTGAAATCATTGTGGTCAGAATTAACTCAATATATCATTATGTATCATTTCCTTCATTATAGCATCTTTTTTGATGGCACCGACATACTTCGAGGTATCAGGTCTAGAAATGTTTTCGAGGTACCGTGTACTATAGCACTTCCGTACAAAACTTTTCTTATGAAACCTAGAATTAGTGCAGCAAAACTATAAGCCTCAAGTATATTTTCATAAGTTTTTTTAATAATTAATATACTCCTTTCCAGTTTTATAATATCTAAGTCGATATTGATAAAATCATACAGATATTAGTAAGAGTGAGTAATTTTCTTTTTTAGGATGAACAACTGTAAACGGAAAGCCATCTTGGTTGGGCAAGTAATGTGTTCATTTCACATTCTGTGACATATTCGGTAATTTTACTTCATCATTTTATTACTCTGAATAATTTTAGCTATAAAATTTGAACTTCAAAAAAAAATCAAATGGGATCTTGTGTGTTAGTAAGTACAAGATGTGTGATGAGTACAAGAACAATGATAAGTACAAACAGATTGTTTTAAATACTCATTAAATAATATTCCGTAGGTGAACTAAGCTTTCTGTGTTCTGCTTAGTTACTATTTATTCATTATCCTTATTATTAATTAAATTAATATTTGGAAAAAAGTAACATAAATTTTTATTTAATAAGATTATATTATTTTTAGAATTATTTTTCAGCTTTATTAAATATTGAACCTGATTCCGTATTTATGGAACATTAATATCTTGCTTAGGTAGAAAAAAATGAAATGTTAATTTTCATATTTAATTTAATAAAAAAAATAATTTATTTCTATTATGATAAAAATTTTAGATATTTGTGCTATTCAAAACATTACAGGCCGCATTTAATATCTACTTACAATAGCATTTTGTTAAAAATGTCTTCTTTAAAATTTATATTCTATTTTTATCTCGTTAATTTTCATTTAAATATTGAAAAAGTCGTTTAAAAGAAGAATATTTCTCTTATTAAAAATATTATTGCATTTCGATAAATTACATTTAAATTCTATGTAACTATATGTAATAATTACATTTAATTTCTAAATACATAAAAATACTATGCTGCTTTATGTTAAAAAAAATGCTGTTTTTTAAATTGTTTTGTATCTTAATTTATTATTTATCTTATTATCTAATTTATTCCCATTTTACTTACTTGTGGAATGTATTCTAGCGAATAACATTTCACAGATAAGCAAAATTTTCTAACTACTGGAATCTCTAATGTAGTTTAGCTATTTAATATATTAATGTTGCAAAAAAACTAAAGTTTTTTTGTAAAAAGAATTACATAATATTAAGTTTTCTTACTAAAGTTTTTAAATTATATTATATTGAAGTAATTTTCAGCATAGTTAAGTATTGAAAAATAAGAAATTTAATTTAATATTAGCTGAAATTTGGTTCTTTTGCACATATTGAACAGTTTTTCTTAAAGGAGTCACAATTAAAATGTAGTAGATATAATTTACAATATTCCAGTAAATTGTTTATTATGTTTTTAGAAAATTAATATTTAATAACTATTAGTATTACAATTTAAATCCTTTTAAAAATATTTCCGAAAATCAAATTAGTGTTTATTTTTTAATTGATTTATATTAGCTGTTTTTTGACTTTATGGAACGCTAAATACCTATTGTTGTTTCAATGGAATACTAAATACCTATTTTCGTTCAACTATGAAAAAAATTTATTAGTATTTTTGTTTTATATTTCTACATATATTTTATTACCCTTTAGTGCAATAATTATAAAGGTAACAAGTTTTGAAAATGATGAATTTAATAAATTTTAGGAAAATAAACTCAGGCTCAATTTTTAATAAGTTAATTAGCATAAAAAACATTCTATGTCTTTCCTTTTAAAATTATTTTAACGAAAAAGCTATTTTTAGGTCTGTTATAATCAATTAAAATATAGTATTCATCATTCTGACTGTTCACCAGTAATTACATCAGACAAGGAATTCATTGCATTTCCATTATTTTCCCCTCATATATGCAATAATTTTCATTTGCGACACTATATATTCTTTTGAAGCAAATCTTTTTAATCTATAAATATAAAAAACAAGAACAAATTTTATTTTTCAAGAAGATTATGACTTAACTTGATAAAGGATTTTTATATTTGTTTAAATGTGGTGAAACAAGCAAAATATTTGCAGAGATTAAAATATGAAATTTTTGATATGGCTAAATTCTTTTTATATATTTTATTCAAAATAATTTTCAAAACAATGAAATTGTATAATAACATTTTTGGACTTGTTTTTAAAGATTGAATAATGTAAATACGAATGTTTATTTTCTCTTGAAAACAAGAATAACTGTAATGTATAACAATATTACATTGTTACAAATGTATTCAAATATTTACGTTAGATTTGAATTTTTAGGTATAGTGAAAACGAATATTTCCATAGTCAAAGAAATTTTACTCGAAAATTAAATTAAAATTCAATTACATATTTAAATATGCTCTTATATTGATGCATTCATAAATAATAAATTAAAATAATAATATAAAATAAATAATAACATTAAATATTTATATATTTTATGAAGGTAACAACACTATCATATGAAAAGTCAATTTTTAATAAATTTCTTTAAGTAATTTGATTTGAAAAGTGTTTAATTTTATCCAACAAAATAAAGATTAATCTTTTTCTACTTTTTTCAATAAGATTTAATATTCTATACTTTTATCCGTAACTATATTTATGTATGCAAAATATAAAAATATTTAAAATATTGTTACATTTTAATTTAATATAACTGAAAAAATGTATAATACTTTTATTTAGTCCTTATAAATGTAAACACTGCATAAATAAAATTTTTGAAACAAAGATTTTGTTATTCATCTAACTGGGTGGCATTAAAGTGATATAACATGCATTCTGCATAGTTGTGTGATATATCACTGGCAGTTATAGCGTAAGCTCCTCAAGATTCAATGGCCCATAAATATTGAATGTAAGACAAATCGTCATCATAAAATCAAATTCCAGCATCTAAAGTGCATATAATGGATTTCTAGAAAATACAAAAAGCATCTAAAATTCCCTAAAGTTTCTTTCTAATAAATTCAGCAATTATTTTAAGTGATTCAACATGCATTTTTGAAAGCTAACTAATGAATGTAACGGGAACTTTCGCAATAAATTACGTCGTTCCTTTATTTCTCTAGAAACTGAGTTAAGATTTAAAGTTGGATCATAATGATGTGACTAAAAAAATCTCGTTTTTCTGTTTAATTTAATACCGTGTGAATGTAGTCCATTTTTTTATTTTTACATAATTTATGTATTTTTGAGAAATCAAATATTTTAAAAAACTGACAAAATACGCTAACTGAGAATTGATTTGATAAGAAATGGATAATATTATACATATATAGCTTTCTTTCTAACTATTAAAAGAATTTGTTGAATTTCAGCATGTGGAATGAAACTTCGATATATCTAAATTCAATCATATCAGTATGACACATATTTCTGCAGATTTTTTTTATTTTAAGAATTAATGACTGCTTTTCAATGTGATATTGGACAAAGACAAACCTTTTCATTGGGTTAAATACTCTAATCCTTATGAAAAATAAGATGCAAGGTACATATTTCAAACTGCACATCCTAATTGAGGGACGAATCTTGGAAATTAAATATATTTAATCTGTAATGAATGTAAGTATAAAATATTTTGGTTTTAATTTAGAAATCACATTATATCAAATGGGTGGAAAAATTATTTTCTATCATTTACATTATTTATAATTTGTTTATTTCGAAGGATTCACATGACATATTTAACAATGTCTAATATTTAAGAATTTCTAAAAGCTTTTAAAAAAGGCAATTTGACATGTGTTAGACAATGAAGACATTTTTATTTTCCTTAAGAGGACTCTTTATATCTACTGATGAGAAATTCATTCACATTTCTTCTGCGAAATCGTTAAAAATACCTAACCCGATAACAATATTTAATATTGATGTAATAAGTTAATATAATTGTATTTGAAACAGGAATTGGACTGAAATCATAATACATTTTATTGTTCGAAAAAGGATAAACCACATTCTTCTATATAATTATTTTCTAAAACTATCCACTAAATGAATTGACCACATTATGTGACAATATACTGATTCATTTTGGGATCGAGTACATCCCATAATATATTAATTTTCTATCCTTCTCACCTAATAAATAAAAGTTTTTATACCCATCTGTGGCTATGATTTGTAATGCCTGGAAAGATATTTTGAAATTCAAATCATTATTTGATAGAACTTTCTAAAAACTTTTAAGCAATGCATTTAATTTAAATACAATTCAAGTAAAGTTATAAAAATGGTCTGCTTGTGATATATTTCTACTTCATAAAAATTATTAAATACATTTATATTATCAGCTTAAAAACAATTTAAATATCATTTCTATTAAGAACAGTTACTAAATTGATTTAAACAATTAAATGTGTTTAACAATAAAATAATTACTCATATGCTGGTAGTAATTTTTTTAATTATATATAATAGTTGAATAAATTTGTTAAATTTTCCTTAATTTCATATCATTTACATGACAAAGGTTTTTGCTTTTGTGTTTTGAAAAAAATATTTAAAAAAGAATTGTAAAACATTAATAATATTATTTAAGCTCTATTAATCTACTTTTCATATATGTGCATTTGTAATGTATATATATAGAATATTTGAATTTTTTATTTAAAATATTTTTTAATAAATTGGGAAAAATAAGTAAAATTTAGTAAAAAGGAGTAATAAGTAAAATTTAGCCAGTCAATTTAACTTTTTATAAATTTCATAACAAAATAGATTTCTCATAAGTTTGAAAATTTTCATAAAATTTAACACATAAAAATATTTACCATATGTTCTTTCTAGTTGTAAATGACATTTTTATCTAAACTTCACAAGTCATATAATGTTTAATACAATTCTGAATGTCATCTAACATATCAGGTTACATAACTTTCACATCAGATTTCATAAATATCTTTAGTTTAATAACAAACATCAGAAAATAAAAATTCCTTACTTTTGTTTCAAATGAAAACTACACTTAATTCAAATTTTGAATAGTATGAAAGAAATCGACGAGAAATACCTTAAAATTAAATTCTGTTAGATTGAATAAGACTTGCAATGGACCCTATCGACACAATTTCAATATTATCATATACAAAATTGTTATTTGAAAAACAAAAAATAGTTGAAATTACATATTAAGTTCGAGAATTTATTATTGTTGTTTGTCTTATAATAAATATTAATGAAAGGGAAGAATGAAACGTAATAAAGAAGCTCTTTCGAAAACATCTTAAGTGAATATATGCTTTCAATATGTTTAGTTGAAAAAGTATAAACATCTATTTCTAATGTATATCCAAATGAAAAACTACAAGAATTAATATCTTTTATGTATATGCTAATAAAGATTGTTAATATTAAATATTTATTCAATCATATAAATCCCATTTTAATATAATATAAAAATCCATTCATGCTTTTTTAAATTGGGTTTTTAAATTCTTGTATTTAAAAGGTATATTTAATTTTAAAATTATAACAAAAAAGTCTTTATCTGTCAAATTTCGTTTATTAAGTTTTAGTAATTTTGATAAATAAAATTCTATGATTTTTTCCCAAATTTTTAATATGTTCTTTAATAAGGATACTTAACACGGAGAAAATCATTCTATTTTAATATAAAAAATTATGCAAATAGGTACATAAATCAAATTAAATACATTCTCTATTATAAAATGCTCTAGTTTATAAACCTGCTTGAAGTAGATTCCAATGAGATTTGCAGAACTAGCTTAGAATTTTACATAACTCGAAACTGAAAAAAAATAAAAAGGTTATAAAAAAATAAATTTTCATACCCAAAAATATTTAAAATTAATAAAAAAAATAGAATTCTTGCCAATAAACAACTTTTTGGGTTTGCAAATATTCCATTTTTGGCATAAATATTCAAAAAAGGAAACATATTTAATTCAAAAACATTCATTACTTCTTATTTCCCTCCCTAAATTTATTAATATATAGTCAGTATTATATATTATGTAACTGATGTAATCAGAGGAAAACATCAGATGTTGCACATAATAAACTGAATAACATTTTTTCGTACTATTATTTTACATTAAGTGACTGTTTAATAATTAATATTTAACGAGGAAATTCGGAATTTAGCTAGAAACAAGTTCAAATACGTTGCACATAAAATTAAATTAATTATTTAAGTAAGTGTGAAATTTTCATTCATGTAAAACTAATTATTAGTTCATTTCTAAACAAATAAAATCTTTTAAAATCTCAAAATTTAATATTTTGTTTTAATTTGTAAATTTTTTATAAAATCTTAAATGGAAGTCCAAATTTGCTTACCTAATTTGTATTTTTATATTCGTATTCAACAATACATAATACAAATATTTTTCGAATTATAAACCTACGTTAATATTAAATAAATCTCAGAAAAAAAAATGTTACTGCTTGAGACAATCAGGCTGTATGAAAATATGAACAGCATATATTATTCTAATAAAGCCTCAATGATTAATCGCGTCAAAAATCTCTTTTGGAATTTCTCAAAAACTATTAGCTTGCAAAATATGAAAAATTTTGGAAATCAATACTACATTTAGGATGCGAAGTACACAAATGCATTTGCCAGACCATTAAATCTGAAGTCAAATCTGGAAAACAGATTGCATGATTTTATCAGATAACATTAGATAATATGAAAAGGAAAGATAGCATCTTGAAGATAACATAATGCATTTAAAATTTTTTTACAGTAAGGAAATTCAATATATATATATATATTATATATATATATATATATATATATATATATATATATTGTTTTGCTTATTCCTAAGAAAAACGATTTTTTCAAACGAAAATGGAAAATTTATTCTTTTTTTAAATAGTTGAATCATGCAGTTTTCAAAATATGCTAATTACAAAAGCAGTAATCAAATTTGTTTTATTCATCTTTTTTATGTTATTTTAATTAGATTTTATTAACCTATTCAAGTAAGTATATTCCTTAAAAACCATTGTATTTAAATATTAAAACAAGCTAATAGAATGAATGATGATTATATAAAATTATAATTTAACAAAAAATAATATTTATTTTATATTAAGAACAATAAAACAAGAAAAATAAAATTTTTGTTCATAATGTTGAAAAATTCATGTTTTACATGATTAAATATTGGATTATCATTAACTAGAATTTTATACTGCAAATTATGGTATATTTAATTTGTATCAAACAACAATTATATAATTCCTAAATGAAACAGAAAGTAGAATGGCTGATTTAAACTTTATATTTTTAATATTCGAAAATTTGACTGATAAGTAGTAAATATCAATGTGCGCGGAACTCTATTTTACCAGTTATATATTTCTTCTTACCTGATATCTCTTTTTTCCTCTCTCTGCATATATATATATAATGATGAACTTGTAGCATTCAGAGAAGTAATGCATAATGTGTCATGCAAATTCAGTAGTGATACTTGAGAGATGGGTGTAAAAATCATTAAAAAATATCGACTTTTAAAACAATTTATTCAGTATCTAATGTGCCAACTTCGGATAGCTATGGAGGCCCGAATCCAATGGGGCCAACTATCAATTTATTAATTATAAATTTTCTGAGATATCGGTGGTAAACCATATCGACTGATGTGTGTTCAAGTTGATGGATTCCAGTCTGGAGGATTTACTGGCCAAGGAAAAATGTTAGATCAAGTTTGGTTACTAAGAGTTTGCAAAATGATATTGTCTTGAGAGAATAATTTGTTAGGTGCGCATTGCAATGTAAGCAGAAAAACAGGTTTCACAAGTTATGTGACCCAGTGGTTCATTGTCAAACTACCACCATGCCATACTAGAGCTGTCCAGAAAGAAAACATTTTGCTACTCCAATTCGTAATACCTCGTGTAGAACCAATTTGAATCTTAACAAAATATGTTGCTTCGTAACGCTCTCCAATGTTCACCGTACTCGTCGATAGTTATCATTTTCCCTCATTCAAAAAATAGATAATTCCGTGAATATCCAATGTCATTCGATGACCACGTAAGATAACGATTGCACCACATCAGGCTACTAGATCTGTATAGGTCAGTCAATGCCATCCTTTTGGCTGGCACCTGCATAAGTAAGTGTACTTAATGCAATCTGTTGCATTTGATTTAAGTGAGTTGAGATCCACTGGAGCAGTCTGCTTTTGATGTCCTGTGCCATGGAAAATAGTCTTCAGTTAACTATAATACACCGATTTGTGTGTAATGACATGCACCTGCGCGCATCATTCCTTTGATAAACACTTAAAGTTTCCTGGATCAATCTTCCAACAGAACGTTGGATGGTGTTTACACGAGTTGTAATGTTTACACGAGTTGTTCTAACACGAGTTGTAATTTCACACTGTGACAAAACTAATTTACTATGTTCTATAATACGACCAACTTCCCTGGTAGTTAACTGACCTCTCCAATATCTCAGAATTACTTTCTATGTTTCTTTGAAAGTAATAAATGCTACACCAATCTTCAAATGCTATTAATGTAGAGAAAAATTTGTTTCCATCTATCGTCAGAATATGAGTGTCACATAATCATGTGCATGTGTAAATTTAATTATTTACGTATGTAGATATTGAATATTGCTTATGAAACATGCATGACACTATAAGTACAAAGTTTTAAAATTTGCAATCTCAGGAATATATATATGCTTACATATATATGCATGCATGAGACATTTCGTAAAAAAAAAAAAATAAATAAATAAATAAATAAAAATAAAGCATTAAAATTCCGTATATTATTATATAGGGTTAATAAGGAAATGGTTACAAAATATTTACATAAGAGTTAAATGTAAATTTTCATATAACTATGATCATATATGGTAATTTGATACTACGTAGGGAACAGTATACGGCAACTGTTTGCAAAGTAAATTGCCTTACAGGAGAACTTTTTCATAGATAGTGGACCACATTCATGTGTTTTAATGGTGGAAATCTAAAAAAGTTCCAAGCGCCCATCTATAGACGCATATGCAGAAATTTGAAACAACAGTGACTGATTGGTCCAGTAACTCTTATAAATTAAGTATTTTCAAAAGGCCATGATTAGCTCTAAGAGTAATATGTGTCAAGAAAAGGATGTAATAAAGATAAGAGGTGTGCTTCAAACCCGAATCCAGAGCAAAATCCATTCAACAGAGATTTATTAGCAAATATGAAAAATATTAATAAACGTTACATACAGAATATATCTTTGATGGAGACACCATTTTAGTAACAGATAAAAAAAATGCAAAAATATTATAATGTGAATGTTAAATTATCATTAGTTGATTTCAGTATAAGAATTTATTTTCGTGTTTAAATTCAAAAATGGATTTCATTTTCAAATTAATTATCCCTTGATTTACAAATTTCTCTTAACAAATGAGAACTTTTAACTATTGTTCTTTGTGCTTTGGCTGAATATATAATAAAATCAATTAGTATTTTGCACTTAAAAAGAACTTAAAAATATAACTTCAGTTACTAACTGTCGTATAACAAGTGATATAAAAGGAGCAGGAAACACATATTTTATTGCACAGTGAATTCAAAAACAATTCCTCTTAGCAGTTAAGTTTTAAATAGAAAAACAAATGAAATGCAGAAAAATTGTAATACAATGAGGCAAGTGCTATAAAGAAACACAATTTTAGACATTTAAAAGTGGCACCTGAAAGCTGAAGAAAATTTTGGAAGTTAATAGCAGTTTTACATCCCAGGGTACTTTTTTCCCTTGGGATGGATGGATGGTCCATTGCAATAAAAAACTTTTTTTTTTCTTTTTTGGCCTGTCAAGGGTTTGGAAGAGAGAATTTTGACCATTCTCTTGAAGTTTAGAAGTTACGTACTAATTTTATGATCGAAAAGTAACCACACAATGGTGGAAGTGGGAGCAGAGAAGGATAAAATTAAAAAGTAAGGGATATGAACCGGGAAAACAAATAGAGAAGAGCTCCAAACAAACAGATAGAGCAGACCTCCGAACAGAGGGATATAGAAGACCTCCAATAAAGAGTCAGAAAATACCTCCAAAGATGAGTAAATAAAGGAGAAAGGAGATACTGAATGGGGAAAGCTGGGAATAAGGGTCTAAGAGGAAAAGATCTACCAGAGCAGATCTTCAAGGATGAAAATATACAGGCTGGAAAAGAGAAGAGGAGAGAAAGAGAGAGTAAACAGGCAAACAGGAGGAGTCATGAGGAATGGACGAGCAAGAAGATACTGAATGGAGATCCTAAAGAAAGGAACAAGACTGAAGAGATCTACCAGGACAGATGCAAGAGAGTACTAGAGAGAAAGAGAGAGAAAAACATATATGTGTGCGTGTGAGCAACTCTCTTTATATATAAAGGAGTGAGTCTCTTTAACCACTTCCCCATGAAACTGGCAACGTTATTTCGTAAATATCTTTTAAAGAAATTTGTATATTAATATAAAGATTAATCAAGAATCATTATGTTTAATGTAAATATTTAGATTTTAATAATTAAATAAAATTTTTGTTATTTTTTTAACTTAGTCTTTCTAATGTGTTCTCTCAACTCTTTACTAATTCTCTACGAACCTGGGTTAACTTGGGAGTGTTTTTTTTTTACCGGGCCCCCCCACAAATTTAACTGCTTTAAAAGTTTATATATATATATATATATATATATATATATATATATATATATATATATATATTTCTTTGGTTTGAATATTTTTTGAACTTTTGTAATTCAAATACCCGCTTAATAGTTTTGAACTTATATATTTTATTAGGTCACAATAAATATAAATCACTCATCTCTTATAAAAATTTACGTAATGTTAATTTTCGTCCGAGTATTTTAATAAGATAATCTGTGAAAAAAAAGGGGTTTTTAATTCACTGTAAAAAATGAATCAGGTGAAGAGGGTACAGACAGTTCTAAAGCAGTAGGAATAATAAAATTACCATTAGCTAGAGGCATCTGTAATAAGGATGAAGTAAAAAATATTTTTCATAATAGAATTAAAGTAAGAGTTAAAAATAAGCAATTAGAATAAAATCTGGTAGTCAAGAAAGAAGTATTAAAAAAGAAGGAGATAATTTGGGAAAAAATAGTAAGTTGGGGAAGACACGAAATAAAAAACAAAAATATTTGGAATTAAAATATAGAAATTTATTTAAATTCTTCTAATTTGCAAGAAAATGTGCTTATAGATACGACTCATCTAGCACAGAATATTCAGTTAATGCAAATTATTCATAGGTTAAAAAAATATGAAATGTGTTTATTTTTAGTAAATTAAAATATAGAGCAGAAAAGAATTACATTCTGAAAACAAAATTGATTGCTCATGTTTTCAATGTGTAAATTAATAAATATAAACAGAGCAGACAAATTTTCCAGAACCAAATTGGTTGCTTGTCTTTTGAATGTTTATTTTCAAAAATTAATGCACAATCACGTCAGTGAACACGGGTAAAATCATACGAGAGAAAATATTATTAAAGGATTTTAGTTAAATAATATGAAAAATTAAGATAATTGGTACTTAAGAACCAGGAAACTTAGAGAACAAATTTGAAAAGCTATACAATTGTATAATAAATTATGGGGTTAAAAAAGGAAGCTTGTGTTACTAAATGAAATACTACTAAAGGTGATAGATTACTTAAAATAATAAATGCCAATATAGAAAAATTAAAGAAAAATTCTCCTCAATTGTCTTTAGATGTTTATTGATGAAAAAAATGTTTGAATAGTATCTCCAAATGTTAATAAGTTCTTTTGTCTAATAATATTATTTCTGTTTATATTATTAAACTAAAATATTTATATTGCCCAAATTATTGTCATTATATATCTTAAAATTAAATTAATGACTCATATAAGTTCCATTATAGAAACGAAAAATTTATATTTTTTGTAATAAAACACTTTTAAAAGATAAATTAACATCTGTAATCTATCCTCTCTCTTGCAAGCAACAAATTAGCTTAAAAATTTCAGCAACATTTGAAATGAATTTTTGCTATTTTGTTTTAAATTAAAACTATGCCTGCATAATATATATATATATATATAT
>JAPDSC010049677.1:0-10764 GCA_026290005.1 Latrodectus geometricus
CCTGATCTAGTTATGTGCGACTTTTGGTTATTCTTTAATCTAAAAAAGAACTTACGTGGACGTCGTTTTCATTCAGAAGAAGAGATTGATGTGTCTATAAATGCATTTTTTCATCTATTCCAAGAAATGAACGGCTTGAGGCCTTTAATCTGTGGAAAATTCGTCTACAAAAGTTCATTGATGCTGGAGAAGACTACTTTGAACACATCTAAAATTTTGTAAGTATAACTTTAAAAACCTATTTGTATCTCAAAAATTTCAGAGTGGCCCTCGTATTTATATCAATTTTCGTCACTGTTTAATATAAAATAAAACTACATTTCATTTTGAAATTTTCATTGCCTTATTTCTAATTATAAGACATTGATAGCGCTGATTTCGCTGTCCTCTAAAGTTTCTTATGATATAAATTTAAACCAGGTAATATTTCAACTCAGAATTTTCACATTGTTTTTTGAAAATTTTTTTAGTTAATTACATTTAGATTTCAATAATCATTTACGTGTCAACGCTACGAGTAGAGAAAAGTTATTGCATTAGATGATCCCACATCCTATTTAAATTCTCACTGTGTAAACAATTTTTAAAACGAATGATATTTATTTTATCTGTAAAAAATCTTATTTTTGTAGTCATCAATGAATGTGTTATCACTTCTGACTTTATATGGAAGTTTGAAAATGGTTTTGAATACAAATGAAACACGAGTGCCTACCAATTAGGTAGGCACTCGTTTCCAGTTTCAAGGTTCATCAAGGTGGCTCCTAATTACTTTTTTACGTGAATGAATGGGCTCATCTGTTTAGGTTTCTTATTCTTCTTCACATGTCAATCTAAAAATGTTATAGGACAGCGTGCTCTTACTTATATTTTCTTTTTTTGTGTTCAGTCGTATTTTAATGTGCCATTGGAAAAAAATATATTTTCCATAACAATAAGTTTTCCATTTTTTAAAAATTTTGATATCATTTATAATGTGTGCTGATTTCATTTTCCTACTTCCAGTACAATTATGAAATTTTTTTTGAATATAATTTTTTATCAATATATCTATTTAAGCAAGCATTTAAATAATACACTATTTAGAAACAATATTAGAAAAGTTTGTCTTTTAAAAAATGTGTGATTAGTTCACTTACCACAATTAGACGAAATGCATTTATTTAGTTGTGAAAAATAATAAAATAAAAAATGCAGTATAGCAACAGGGTAAAAATTTAAATAAATAAATGATTAAAAATACAAATTATCTCAAAATAATGTTCTAACATCAATACATTTTTTAAAATCTAAATTGAGAGAAAATATAAAATTTCCTGTGAAATTTTGTTGCGCAGATTCCTTAAATCTGTGTTGAAAAAATTTAAAAAATATTTCCTTCGGGACCAATATTTATATTGTTCAGAATGACTCTGTAGTCCTTCTTCATAAGAACAAATTATTGTTTAAAACAACAAGAACTGATTTGTAATCTTAGTATCTGGGAAAACTGTTAACTATTTTAAGACTGGAGCATAATTTAGTTTAAAAATACAGATTTTAAATAAAGGTAATAATTTAATTGGAATAATATAGTTATAGTTATGAGATAGTTACAATAAGTCTCTGCTACCCGTATGCCTCAGTGTGACATCCTAATTTGTTTTATTATATTGTTACAAAACACTTGGAGTTAGGCTTGCTTAACAGTAATAATAGGGTATTAACCTTAATTCTAAGACTTGCATAACCGTAAGAATCGTTAGACGACGAGAATTGAACCTACTGTCTTAATGTTATAAAAACAGAAATAAAATGATTACAAAATAGAGAGCAAATAAAAATTTTTATGATGTACAAAAATGAAAATTGTAGCATTAGTTGAGATTTTACTAAATATTTGTACAGGCATTTAAATTCACTGGTAATTAAATTCTGTTTGGGCAATTAATGAAAATTTTCTTTCAGAATCTGCGATTCTTACAGAATATAACAAAATATTTTATAACTATAAGTAAAATTTTTATTAAAATAGACGTTGGAAGTGGACTATTTATACTAAACTGAAATTTAGGAATTTTTTCTTTAATAAAATAATAGGGGAATTTAGTAAACAATAGAATAAAGTTACAATTATAAGTCTCCAATTTTAGCGTATAAAATAGTAGGACTTCATTCATCAGGACATGAAACCAGTAGATTATTTTAGCTGCTACAAAAATTTAGAATACGAATGTTTCATCTCAGCTTTCTACTTACACGTCTGTTCAAGGATCATAAATGAGCCGTAGCACAATACTTCGCTAGAATAACCAATACAAGGGTCACTCTGAAATTTTTGAGATACAACTAGGTTTTTAAAGTTATATTTACAAAATTTTAGGTGTGTTCAAAGTAGTCTCTTCCAGCATCAATGCACTTTTGCAGACGAATTTTCCACAGATTAAATACCTCAAGCCATTCATTTCTTGGAATAGATGAAAAAATGCATTTATAGCCATATCAATCTCTTCTTCTGAATGAAAACGACGTCCACGTAAGTTCTTTTTTAGATTAAAGAATAACCAAAAGTAACGTATAGCTAGATCAGGTGAATACGGCAGATTTTCGATCACTTTAATTTGTTTTTGCTTAAGAAACTCATCTGTTAATCCGGCTCTATATGATTGCATTGTCATGGTGAAGCATTAGTCCCCCTAACATTCAGTTCTTGTAGAATTTCTGGAAGACATTTAGTGGTATACCAGTTTGCTGTTACTGTCTTCTGTCTTTCCAACTCGATGGCTTTGACCAATCCCGTACTTCTGAAGAAAACGGTATTCATCACTTTCTTCAATGCGCGTTGTTTTTTCACCATTGTCGGAGTGGGATCATCTTCGAAGACCCTTACTTTGCTTTCTTGACGTGTTAGAACATCAAAAAACGGTATGTACGTTTCATCACCTGTTACAGTTTTAGAAATGATGCGGTGGCCGCCATCATTTAGCAATTTAAGAGTTTCTTTACTGATTCTGACAAGCTCCTCTTTTTGGTGCTCAGTTAGATTACGGGGAACCCAACGGCAAACTACTTTTTTCATATGTAATTCTTCATGAATTATTTTGCGTATGGCTGCGGATCCAATGTTAAGTTACTTCTGTGTCATTTGATAGGTACAGCGATTATCATCCATTAACATTTTTGGTATGGCAGACACATTATCCGGGATTACTACCGACGGCGGCCTTCCTGTGTGTTCTTCATGCTGAAGAAAACTGCGACCTCTTCTTAATTCTCTAAACCATACAGTAGCACGAGCTGGAGATTCATCACCAAATGCTAATTGCAACCGTGGAACGCATTCTTCTTGATTTAATCCTGCTTTAAAATCGTAGAAAATCATAGTGCAAAAATGTTCTCGCGTCAACTCCATTTTCTCTTCTGTTCAAAATTCAATCTAGGCTAAAAAGTTGGAGTAAATCAGTAAAAAATCGTCCTCTGTGTTAAAATACTTCGTATTTTAAAATTAAACCACTTTTTTTATTTTGTAAATTCTCGTCTGCGCGTAACTCAAAAATTTCAGAGTAACCCTCGTATGAGTATCAAAGTTCTGGTCCATGTAAGCACACACTTCATGAGCCTTCATTGTTTATGGTAATAACAGTCTTTTTAACGCTGTAGCGTCGTCGCCGATGACTTCGATACTAAAGTTGATCTATACGTTTTGAGCTGAAAAACTAACAATAAATGAAGATACTATTGCGCAATCTTCATAATATCATGGATAGATAAACAAAGTGGAACATGGCTACGTATGATTTGAGATCTGTTCTTTAAAGTATCCAGTGTTCTCTATGAGAAGAAAATGACTCACTAAGGCATAATTTATCACCTCCAAAGCAAAATTGGCTTATAATTGTTCCCTTATAAGCAACTGCATAAATTATAACTTATTGAACCCCACAATATTAACGAGATAGTTAAATATCTTTGTGGTATTATGAGATACCATCTCGGAATATAAGAAAAATACTCTTATGAACTAATTAAAAATGATGTATAAACTAGTCCTTGGGGTTATCAACGAGTGCTGAAAATATTTATTATGCCTACGTTGTTTTGTCATTTATTGTGAGTAATAAGCTATGTTACACAAAAAAACGAGCTATTAATTTTAGGACACCTGATATTTTAGTCTCATTTCTGCTGTAAAAACAATTACTACTCCTCAAAACATTCATTTAAAATTTAACAATGTAACTAATTTTCTCAATGGATTTGAATAATAAATAGTAGAACAATCATTTTAACAGTGAATATTTTCCCTAAATGTTTTTATAAATTAGGTTTTGAGACATTTAGTTTTCTATTCGTGTTTATCTTTTCCTTAGCATAATTAGAGAAAACAGATATAATGTTACTTTTTCAAAAATTAATTTAACCATACTTATATTAATTTATGAATGCATATATGTCGGCATAAATTAATAGAGAATCTAAAAACAAAAAAGTGCAATGTAAGTATTCATATACAAATACCATGTTGAAAATAAATTTGATATATATGATAAAAGTAATCGAGGATCAAGATACTATCGAACTATAGCTGGTATTTATTTTGAACTAATTGCTACCATCTGTAACAGGCAAAAAAATCTCCTGTTTACAAAAGCTTTTTTTTCTCTGAAGATCATTTAATGTTGGTTTGCTTTTAGAAAATATTTAGATTACACTTGATGGAGAAATTAATTTTATTGTTAATTTATGTTTTCAGAGAAGTAACTATCAAAATAGAAAAGTATTGTGTTATACAAAATTTTTATCAATTTTGTAACTTTTAAACAATTTCATGTTTTTGTAAAATACTGTATTTTGTGGGTCTTTCTAAACAATTGATTATTTTTCTTAAAATAGGAGTAACAATGGTTTAAAATTGGTATTGTTCAATATGGCCAATAAGACATTGTGTGTGTAGTTACGATATGTGACGTTTTAAACGAAAAATGGAATTCTCCATTTAAGCATAAATTTGTAGTTACAATTTCTTTTTCTATGTGGTTTGAATTTTTAACGTATTTTAAAGTTATGCTAAATCATCACATTGAAACTGAGGAATAAAATAATTAAAACAGTTTCATTAACTCCTCAATTTTAAATTTTTAAGTTTAAATTTTCAGAATTAATATATAGATTAAAAAGTTTTTGTTATATGTTTGAAATTATCAAGCTTTTTGATTGAGATGTTAAATACTAGCCCGCGGTTGACAGAGCTCCGCTCGGAGAAAACAAGTATTGAAGCTAACTCGAAGATTTAAATTTTTAATTGTGATTTATCAAAACAATACATGCCATAAGAAAATTTGTGAAACCATTGGTGAAAAGATAACCAGTTAAAGTGCACCATTGTAAACTATTCTAAACAAAGTTAGAGTTTGGAAAGGGAACTATTCTATACAAAATGTAAGCTTGAAATCTGTTGAATGTTGAAATGTCGGATTTTGTTGACTGCGATTTGAAATCGAAATCAGTTCCTTAAATGCTTTTTTGGAAATGCAAATATTTGGAAATTGGAATTTTGAACGAATCAAAAAGAACGAATCTTTTTAGTTAACGAACGAGCGCTAAATTCAAAATTTCACTAACAAATTTCCCTTATTAAAAAGCAGTGGAATTAGAATCGTACTTTTTTAAAAGAAAATTTAGTGAAAATATTGTGATTTAAAAATAATCGTGCGGTCATCAAACTTTATTAGTTCGCCATATTGGCTATAGATGGCAGCACGTTACCGCTTGAAACCTATTAGGCAATAGACAAAGAAAATTTAAGTGCTGCCATTATAGCGAACTAATAAAGTTTGAAAATATCCTATCTGTAACTCCGAACTGCTCGACCGTGGCGCTTTAAAACCGGCGCCAATCGATTCCTCGTGGCCAAAAACCCCAGACCCCCAAGTTTACCGGAGTTTATTAATTCTGGGGCGATTTTCGACTTGGCAACCATTCCTCGTATTATAGTATTAGATTAATTCCCACTAAAATTATAATGGTAAAGGTTAATTGCCACTAAAAAGATTTGGAAATTAAGATTTGTCACAAAATACAAGTGAATGAATGTTAAACACTACATATATCTTTTGAAGACACAAGTGTTTTAAAGAAAGTTCTATAATGTGTTGCTAAAACTAAGCATGTCCCAAATTCTTGAAATGTTGTTAAACACCCTCATTTTTTCAAATGAATACTGTAAGTCCATAGTTATTACAAAGGAGATCCTTCACTAAACTAGTATGCTGAAAGAAGAACAATAGACAAAAGATGAAACCTAAATAAATTTAAAATAGAAAAATTTACTTCTAAAAATATTTTGTTTTTTCTCATTGGCCAGGATAAATTCTTGCAATCCCAACAATTCATTTTCCTTCACGTGACCTTTTTTTATATGTCACGTGTAATCAGTCTGGAGAGCCACTCTTGAAAATTGTTTTTATTTCGGATTGTTATAGCAAATCTTCAAAGCCATTGAATAAATAGATTTTCTGTTCCATCGCTTTCAATATTGGCAAAGTCCCAGCACAAACTTGAATTTTCTCAAATTTTTTAAGGAATAAACACTAAAGACTTTCTTTCAAAAGCTTTGAACTACCCAGCTGATACTTGTAAGTGTATATATATTCTAAATATCTAAAAAGTGTAATTAAAAATACGGTATTTGCACGAATAGCAGGCATAACTTTGTTTTTATTTATATTATGAATCTTTTTAAATATTTTATTTAAAAATATTTTAATTGCCCAGCTTTTTAAAAGCATATTCAATATGTATTTGTTAGAATAATTTATAAAAGAAAATATTTGACAATTTATTGTATTTCACATTTTTAAATATTTAAATAATGTTTAAATAATGGTTAATAATTAAGCTGTTTTTTATTTTCAATCAATAATCAGTACTTAACTAACACAGCATCAAAAATTTACCAGGTATCTTTAAATTGTCAACACTATTAAAAGAATTTCCATCTCAAAATATTTAAAGCTCATTTAAATATCACTATAACTGCCTAATTTTTAAGAGCAAATAAATTATTACATACCTTTATCATGAGTTATTCTATTACGCATATAATTTTGAGAGTATTAAAATTCTATTAAAAATTTTAAATTAACTTGTGAAATTATCAAATTATTACATTTAGGCATCTTTTCAAAGTATATGATTTATGTTATTTATTGCATATGATATGATACTAATAACACAATTTTCAAGAGGATGATAGAAAATTAATTAATTTGATGATGGTTTGGCAATGGAACTCAGAAAGCTATATGCACAGGATATATATTTGCCTATCACATCATTATAAATTTTCAAAATTAAAAACATAATTATTTTTATATTTTGAATAAAAACGTATCAGGTTTTTTAAGAATTAAATTTAATAAACAATTATTTAATTGTTTTTTTTATTTATAAACTGAAATGAAACCACTTTATATTTGATGCCAGAGATTACTGTGCAAATTCATTTAATATGATTACATTCTATTTTACTAAAATATTATGACAACTCTGTACTCGTCCGAACATTCAAAAATATCTTGCAAAAACATGAAATAAAGTTTTAAACAATATCAATATTAAAAGTTTTGAGACTTAAATGTAATGGGAAACACTTTCGTTTATTTTAAATGAATTTTCTATGCCAAGTCTTTTGTATATGGGAAGATCATGTACTGCATTTGCATGTTGAAAAAAAATAATAAAAAAAAAAACAAACTAATTGCGAAATGATGAAAGTCGTTCCAAAAATATTTAGTGGATACTAGTTAGCTTTGGCAAGTTTTTGTATTATACATCCACAGGCCTTAATTTCATTAACGTAAGTTCGTGTTTTAAGTCAAATGTAATCACACAACTTGTCACGTCATTCAAACCTGTGTTTGTTTAGAATCGTTTTTCAAAGCCTCAAAGTCAATGATTGTAAAGAATTATAAAAATGTTTTAATATTGGCAGTTTCCCAGAGAAAACTCTTGTTTTTGAATACACTTCTAAACAGGACATCGTTGAGTCAAGTTTTCCCTTATTGAATCTTTAAACAGGCAAACTGATAGACGTTAGAAATGCAGAAGTGCCTAATGAAAAGGTTCATTTAAAAGGTACAGAATATTTCACAAGTTTAATACATTATTTATCATGTCAGTTTTTGTATTATTTTGTATGAATTTTTATTGTTTAAAAAGACGTAGGTTGCTAAACATGGTGGTGATTTAAAGTAAATGTATTTTTATTTTATATATTTCATTTATGATAAAATTTATTGAATGAAATTATAGTATTTTTGATTTCTTATTACATTTTTAAGACATCTTAAAAGATAATAAATCTAAATTACTAAATATAAAAATATGGGAGTTTGACAAAATTTATATTCTAATCAGCAATCTATTTTCCGTATATTTATTAGAATGGTACATTTGCAATAGTTAAATCAGAGTTTTTCTCAAATTCTTATTAATTTAAATATATAAAATATTTTATGTATTAAACAATTCTTAATTTTACTAAATACCTAAAAATATTTCCAAAATTTATTTCTGAAATCAAATTTTCTCTTCCAACATTGATATATGAAAATTAAATAAAAAGAATGCTTCAAATTGTTAAGCAATACTTTATATTTAAACGCAATACGCATGAAGTAACCATTAAGAGTAAATTTTAAAAAATAATACAATTTTAACAGAAATTAATAAAAAGTGAAAAAATAAAATAATTATGAGTTGTTGAAATCTAAATTATCAATTTACAGTTTTTTAGTGTAATTTATATAATATTTTGTTTATATAAATATTTAACTTACTACTCCTTTTTAAAAAGTGATTTTACATTAATGTATTTTTCAGAAGCTCATAATGTTTCCATTGAAGCACATACTGCCAAATAAATTTTTATCACATTTTAGAATAAAAGTTAAAAAGAATGTTTCTTCACGTCTCAGAATAATGACAGTATTATTAAATAAATAAGCATATCAAATTCAAATAAAAATAGACTTAGAATTTATAAATTAATAAGTTTCAAATAATAATATTTTAGAATTGTGCAGATTTTTCTTAAGAATCAAATTATTACACCTTAATTTCTTACTCCAAATGAATATCTTATTTAAAAAAAAAAAATCTTTATTTTATTTATAATAAAGTTTTCAAACATTTATTAGAAGGAATTAAAAATGTGTTTACTTCTAAAATTACAATTTTTTGTCTGATATTATTTTTATTTAAGGTAGAAAGTTAACTTTTAGTGAAACAAAGCTTTTGCACATAACATTTTTATAATTTGAAGCGCACCAACTTTTACTTTCAAAAACAAATATTCGTACATATTTTTTAATAAAGAAATTATTTAATGAATGTTTCAAATATGGCAATATTTTTTCAGGATATTTTTAAGCAAATAAATATATTATTCCAATAATATACATAGTTTCTTAAAATATTTATGTTATTTTGTTCTTCATTTCGTTAATAATATTAATAACTTTAAGTATTATCCATTCAATTCACCAATATCATTAATTTTTCATTATTACATTTTATATTTAACTGTCCAATATTATGTTAATTAAATTGTCCAATATTTTGATATTTTACACAATTATACAATGTTTCGAAGTAAATACAAATAAATTTATTTGAAGAACATGAGTAATTGTAAATTCATAGAACAAGTAGTTATATAGAATACAGTTTGTTTTTTACAATTTCTACATTTAATTTGAAAATTCTTAACCATATAAAAACAAATTCTTTTTTTATTGGTGAGTAATTATGTACTGATATTTATCAAGCTTTATTTATAAGGGGAATAAAATTTTGTATAATTATGTTGACATTGGATAGAGTTCAGTTTAAATTTATTTGATTTAATCATATATTTTACGATTATTTTTATACTAATACAATTAACCTTATAATTAAAAATGAGAATACATTAATTTCATTATATTAATGTACTTGAAAACGTACTTTAAATTACAATTTAACAACAGGTGGATCATCAAATACTCTTTTCCAATTCGAATAGTAACAATTTCTAATAAATTTTATTGTTTGATTATGGAAATTGATTTTAATTCTTTTCACAATATTTACCATTTTCTTGCCTCAAAAAAATCATGCTAAAAATCAGAAAATAGCTTTCAATTTTCAGTATTCAGGTATTATATACACTATATCAACAAATAGCAAATAATGTTTTAAGCAACTTAAACTGATTTTGTTGGAAAACTCAAAAAAGTATATTTTGACTTATGAAAAAAATTTATGATTTCAAACCATATTTAAAAGTGGATTTAAAGAACATGTTTTTATTAAAATAACATTTTTCTTGAAATCGCATCTACCAACATAACATTTGGAATGCAAAAAGAATTACAAATAATATAATTTATTTCCCTTATTAACCGTGTCTATAAAAATCATACATACTTTCAATAAATATGTATTATTCAGTATTTATAAATTCCTCCAACAAACATAATTTTGGTAATAAACGTAATTTCCCATAATAAAAGTTTAATCATCTAAATGAGGATAACGTGAAATTAATTGCTTTATTGTTTATGTCTTTAATTTATTATGCGCATGCCCACAGTTGGAAAGAGAATATTCTGACGCCATGTAATTTTTTTTCTCATGAGCGTGAAGCGATGTTTATAAAAAGAAACAGCTCCAACCTAATAAATTGCTTACGACTTTATTAAACCATAAATTCTAAAATAAAATAACAAAGCTTAAGCATTT
>JAPDSC010049679.1:0-12319 GCA_026290005.1 Latrodectus geometricus
AATTAAACTTGAATCTGATAGAGATAAAAATGTTAAGCATGTGGCAAACTATCCGATTTCATATATTCAAAAAATGTACGGTAATAATAATATGGAATCATTTTAATTTGTAAATTAAATTTAACTCCATTCATACAATTTAAGCCAATTTTTTTACTATAATTACAATGACAAATTTCACAAAAATGTAAAAAAAATAATAATAAAATTTTAATTTCTTAAAGCAATGAACCAGAAACTATTTTACTTGTTTAATATTTAAGCAGCGCTTCGGTGGTGTGACTGGTTAGGGCGTCGTTCTCTATATCGGAAGGTGATGGGTCCGAATCCCGGCTTATCCAAAGACCTTTAGTGTTCACTAATGGCGACTGGGGCATGTTAAATATGTCGTGGCCGCAATGTCCTCCATGTTCCCATTCCAAATCAATATATCCGGGGGTTGTTAGGAGCCAGGCGTTGGGTCTTCTCTAACATCCTAACTGTAAATTGGAAGATCAGGTGGTGCTGCCATCTATGAGCCAAAAATCGTATTTCCACTCTCGTTAGTGGTGCTCTGTTCAAAAAACAGAAGACGCTTTTTCTGACTTCATTCGCCCAGTCCCTGATGAGCAGCCTTGTCTAAGCCAATTATCATACGAAACAACAACAATATTTAAGCAAGTTATGTCAAGCATTTTTATCAATAAGAACTTCAAAGTGTTCACCATTTTTGAACGTAATTTAACGTGATCGTGAAATTTTACTGATTATCGCAATGATTGAACCTGTAATCTCATCAAGCATTTGACATGTGATCCTTTTGAGATTGAAGTGAGATTTTGGTGAGTACTCCAAATACTTTGTTAAAAATTTGTGTTTTTGAGCTTAGAATTTTCACAGACACATAGAATTTCAATTCAAAAGCTCTTGAGTTTGATGCCCATGGGTTGATGGTTGAAGTATGTAGTGGCTCATGTTCCAAGAGTTAAAGTGTAGATTCCTGCCTTATTAGTTTTAGCATGCTGTACAATGACAAAGATCCTGATATTCTCATAAAAAACAGGAGCATTATTTTCTCATATGTGTAACTATCGTGACGTACATCGCTCATCAGAGCATAGGTTCCGGGTTTTATCTCAGGCACTGTAGATCAGCAGGGTATAGATGTACGTCTGCCTTTTGTATGCAATTCTGTAATGGTTGATGCTTGGGAGTTGTCCGAGTTTCCTACCTTGCCAAAGTGAATGCAGCATACACTTTATGTGAAGTCCTCTAGGAAGAAAATTGCAGGGTGGACGTTTTAGCCGTTAAGAAATCCACAATTTAGTATACCAGAGTTGCGATTTCATATGATAAAATAAGTTAATCTTTCTCTAGATTTACTTTGCCATTTCTATCTTTTTGAAAATGCAGTACAAATAATTTTACTTCCTACTAAATTTAAATTAATAATATTTTATTATAATTAAGTATATATCAAACACATTTTCAATAATTTAATCGAAATTTTCTATCTAGCGTTAGTAACTTATTTTAATGAAAGTTAAATACTTTTTATGTTTTATTCAAATGAAAACCTTTTGTCTTTATTGTAATATAGGAAAAAACTTTTTTTTTCTCTTCTTTGTTGACCTTATTGTATTTAAATGATAATGAATATTTGGAAAAAAATATTTACATTTTACATTATTTTTTTCGCAGCAATACTCTAAGAGTTGCATTATTTGACGCAATTATTACAATCCCTTCGTTGTGTAAAAAAAAAAAAAAATTATAATATACTTCTAGATAAATAATTATTGTTTTTTTTGGACATATTTTATTCATTAAGAAAATTATTGAAGCTTTTCTTATTTGACAATTGTCATTTTCTTCTATGTTTATGGAGGAAAATTAATTATTACTAATTATTCAAGTATTCATTAATATACACACTTTTATTTTATAAAATTGATTATAGAAATTCTTAATTAAATTAATTGTATAAATTACATAAATAATTAAACTAATTTACCTAAATAATTTGTTATGTTCAATAAATAATATAAAATTTGAGAGAGATACTTTGAAGAAATAAAATAGTCCATTCAGAAAAACATATTAAATTTTCGGAGTTTTATTACATAATTAAAATTATTTAAAAGAAAAATATGTGTTAATAAATGTCGCAGAGTTAAAGATTATTGAACCCTATAAAAAATTTTAATTTTGTTCAAAAGATTATGTTTAAAAATAACGGCAAATATTTTATAATGTATATTAATTCATTAGTTTTTATATTTATTAGCTCATTTAAACTTTATCATAATATACATAAGCACCTCGGAAAGCTGAACATTTTTTCATTAGTATTTTATCTTGAGCGATCAGTCCTATATCAAATACAACTTAGTTTTGATACGCTTAATATAATAAAAATCCATGGTATTAACTTTTTACGTGCGGAATAACCATGGATAAAATCCTTAATGTGTATTTAATGACCATGCATTAGGTAGCAGATGGAGATTACGTCGCATAGACGAATTAAACTCATTCATGTATTTTTGAATAAAAACACCTCTGAATTTTTTGTTATTTATTCTTTTTTTTTATTATTCTTTTTTATTTTTTTTATTGTTTTTTCATAGTCATTGCACGGAATTTTTTTCATTGGTGAAACATGTCTTGGAAATTTTCTAATTTGTACAAGAAATAACTGAACATTAAAAGATATATTATAGTAAAAAGGGACGTGTATGACTTCACAGATAAGAATAATAAAGAATTGTACTAAGTAAAAGAAATAAATTAAGTAATATTCGAGACAGAACCACAGCTTAGTAAATTCAAAAGTGTTTTTACATTAAGCCTTCTTTGCATGATTTTTTCTTTATTGGTGAAATTAATCAAGTTGATATAATTCATGTTAAAAATTAAAGGAAAATGGTTAAAAAAATCTTAGTATATATTTATAGTATAAATTTAGCAAAAAACAATATGCTAAAAATTTCCATCATCATCCAAAGTTAGATCATTAGCTTAGTACTAAATAGAAATAAAAGAGGAAAATAACAGAAACACGTGTTACAAACCTTTCTTCCACTCATTTTAAATTTTTTAGCAATAGAAACTCTAATATAATAAAACAAAATTATAAACGAAATCATACGTTTATTGCAACTACAACAAACAGCGGAATGAGACAACTTTAAGCTCGTTTCACTGATAATGACACTTGTTTATTTTTGACAGCTATGTTTCTTTTTATGCAATGGGCATTAAAAAGGTATCCAAACACGATCAACTTAAAGTGAACTTGTTCTTTTATATAATTTTTGGGCATTATAGGTTATGATGGAAATTTCCACCATTATGCAAAGAAGGGTTAAGGCACAAAAAAGGTAACTTAAATAAATTGCAAAATACTTATTAAATCCAAAAAATTTGTTCAATTACGTAGTCATGTAACTAGGAATCTTGATTTTCAAATTAATGATTTAAATATTTGCACAAAATATAATTTTATGAAAAAGATGAATTTCTTAAATTTTAAATGAATATGGTCAAATTTTTGACAGTTATCAATGTGCAAGGAATTAAATATTCTGTTTGTAGCTGACGCAGTCAAGAATGTTTTCACACTAAAATTCGAATTTTAGATTATTTATTATTTCCACTGTCTTCTCAAATATATATATTTCAATAAAAATACTCAAAGAAACTAAGAGAAAAAAAAGACGTAAATTACAAAACCATATAGGAAACTGAATGGTTTTGTATCTCAAACTACGTACAATAGTAGTATTTCCGTACAATATCGCGTAATATATTTAATCTAAGAATCATTGTTAGATGCGGTCTGGAAAAGTTATGTAGGAATACATTCCGAAATAAATTCTCTTCAATTTACATTAAGTATTTTGCTATTATCTTGTGCCAGCCAGGCTGGCAACATAGGGTACGCTTCCCCAATTTTTCAACTGAACCGTAATTTGGTGTAGTTTTCGACAATTTTAGCACACACATGCCATAGGTATCCGTTTATAGGGTAGACAACTATTTACACAATGAAAGAACAAAGAAAAGAGAGAGAGAAAAGTACATCCATGCACGAACCGGGATTCGAACCCAGAACTTGGCACACTGGTGACTAGACAAGATGGTCGGCAAGTATTTCATTGAAGAGATAATATAACTATGTCTTAATTATTTTATTCCAAAAAAAAAAAACTACGCATGAGGATAACAGGAAAATTTGGGGCTTTGTTCAGCTTGTTTGTTGTTCAACGGTAATTTCACTATGATTAATTATACATAGTCAGCTATAGTTTGAAGTGTTTGAAACAACTATAAATATATAAATATGGCTGTAACTCGTGCATAATTAATGGAAACATGATTTTGAATGTGTAGAGATATCATGACATCAATAATTGTGCAATAAAGTGTACAAAGCGCTTTTCCCATTTTATCATAGTTAAAAGGCAAATAGAACTTGTAAAAGGCATAGTTAGTCGTTATAAAAAGTCTATTTTGTGATAATATGAATTATTGTTTCAATAATATTATTGTTATTCTGAATTTGTTGCTAAATACTGGATTTTTAAGACCAATGACACAGGAAGGAAGCTTACATTTTCAGATAGAGATAGAAACAGGGAATTATCATATGCTGATAATCGTCGTTTAAAGCCTAGTTACTTCGTGATGAAGGCACAGGTCTGAGGTTCTTACTTAAAATTGGGCAATGGGCTTAAAATGGGCTGACTCTGACTTTCATTTCTTCAGTGGGTCGATAAAACTGAACGTTAATCTGCGCTTTAGGTCCCCTACTCTGCCAACTTGGCGATAAATGCACCAAACGTGGTAAACTAGACGTTTTTATACCTTTCTTTATGGCAACCTCCAGAGAAATAATTTGCGCTTTTTCGCGCATGCTCATTAATTGGTTTTTTCTTTTAGCATTTTCATTGGTCGTTAATTAGTTTCAGTTTGAAAAATAGGTCATTTTCATTGGTTGCTAATTAGTTTAAAACCGTTAAAAATCGTATTCCATTATCCCCATGGCAACAGCGCTTTTGAAAACTCGCCAAGTAATGGGACCCACAACACACTTTCGCCAAGTTGGCAGAGTAGGGGACCTAAAGCGCATTTTCACCAAACTGAATACCAAACATTCTTGGGAACTAAACATTAGGGATTTTGCGATAGGCTGATCAATTAACCGAGACGTATGCTTCGCATCCGGTAAACATTTACTGTACGGTCACCTTTGGTGACTTTTTCAAAATATCGCCAAAAATCTCGTTATTTTGCTCAATTGAAATCTAAAAAAAAATAAATAAATAAATAAAATAAAAAATAGAATATTGAAAAATATTGCCTGTTCGAAAGAATGGGTCATCAGAAAATGTTATTTATCGCCAAATGTGGAAAAATTGCGCCAAAGGTGACCGTGCAGTAAATCTGATCCGAGGACTTTTGATCATTATTACAGATAGTACTATATAGATGTTATTGTGTACAGTACAGATAGAGTATAGGTTTGGTACCCTTATGGCCTGTCATGCTACTGAGTTTAGTTTTTTTTTTTTTTTTTTTTTTAGTTTAGTTAAGATAAACGTCATTCAGTGTATCTTGAAGAAAGAATAGTGCTACATGTAGAGCGCGTCATCCACTTATTATTGAGAAGTGATCCTGCCGAAAATGCAGATTACTGAAATCTTAAATCATTGGTGATAACACTTCAAATAAAATCACATTAAAGCGCATCCATGGTTAACGTGATATCATTTGAACCTCATAATATCATTACCTTTTAATTTAACACTAGACTCGTATATGGTATCTTTCACTGCGTAAAAAAATAGTGACTTACAAGAACATGTAACACCACCCACGTTGTATTCTATCTAGAGACCAGTGCAAATAGAATCATCTTTCCTTGGTAACCATAAATGTTGACGCTGAGCTACCACTTTTCTAATAAAGGTCTTATATAATAGAAGAACATAAAGAGTATCTTACAGTTTTCAAAAAATACTGAAGAAAGAAGTGGAGGATTTATACTTGCTCTAACCTGCGAATGTGTCGATCCACGTCTGCTGATATCTCTCTAGTTTCGCTGATCATATATTTTTCATGGTAAAGTTCCTGTGCTCAACACATATGACCTCGGATTCTGCATCAAAATATTCAGAATCACTATCGCTCAAGTTTTCCTCACTTGATTCATTATCTCTCCATCCTCAAGGGCCTGTACTTCAAGTATGAAGTTATTAAAATAATCGAACTCAGTGGGTAATACTAAATTAACAACGTTATCCATGTTAACAGAGATTAATAAGATTATATAAATCCCACTCAAACAGAGCAAACAATTTCGCACACAAAAATTGAACTGGAAATGAAAAAAAAGCCGTATTGTTGTAAATTTTCAATTGTTACATCTTCGATATTGTTAGGTGGCATAGTTTCAATTACTACTAAGTAAATGATAAGAAATCCACTTGATCCGCAACAATGTAGTTGCAACTACAACAATAAATTGTTAAGATTTACATAATCACTCGAAACAATTTCCTTAAGTATAATACACAAATTCTAATTCTAAGAAATTCTTTTCCTGGTTTCATATTTCTATGAATCACGTAGCAGTGCAAAAATAGGATACGTGTCCAATCACGAGAGTTTTATCAATAGTATCTTAGCCATGAAATGAATGTTCAAATATATAATAACCGTGAAATATTTTCATGTTTTCTTAAGAAATTTTAATCGAAAATTACCACAATTTAAATTTTTCATTTATACATAGTATCCGAGTAAAATTATTAGCTCTCTATTGCTATCTATATTACAATAGCGGTAAAATTTTACTGTACGTTCGCTATTGGCGAATTTTTCAAAACATCGCCAAATATCTCGCCAATCTGCGCAAGCGAGATCTGAAAATAAACAGAATATTCCATTTTTCACTGTTCGGTTCCCATTTTGTCAGAATCCCCCATTTTTCATTGATCGGAATCCCTCATCTGTTATTGGTCAGAATTGGTTGGGTTGCCAGAAAATATTATTTACGCCAACTTTGAAAAACCGCGCCAATAGCGACCGTACAGTAAATCTGAGCCACTATAGCTTACCTGTGCTCTTCAATTGGTAGAAAATTGATTTTTGAATATACAAATTCGCTATATAGTCATGAAACATAAAGATATATCTTTATATTTTCAGCGATATCATTTCTGTAACCAATAAATCAAAAGAATATTTTATTTTTACAACAGCTTATTTAATAAAAATAATATTTTATTTAATATTACTTTGATTATGTAAGTAAATTTATTATAGATTTTTTAATAAAGTTATTTATAATAAAATAGAATGTTATTTTTATTTTATTATAATTAACTTTGGTTAGCCTATACTTGAGAGTGCCTCCTTGATTCTCACAAAGTTGTAATCGTGGTTGATCGCCAAGCGGGACAAAACCCAATCGTATTCTGATTGGCTTAGATCCAGTCATGATTCTGATTGCTTTAGAACAGGAATGGCACCAAACAAAAATCACCAAATTCGCCAAGGGGACACCCTCAAATATAGTTTAACCTTAAATTTATTAAATAATCTAAAACAAATTAATTTATTATAGATTATTTCTAAATAATTAGATAAAATGATTTAATTATTTTATAAGTTAATAAAATGATTTAATTTTCTTTCTTAAAAGTTGTATCTATCACTGTAAATATTTAATTTGTTATGTGCAAATGTTTCCTTTTATAAATTTCCAATCAGTTATTGGGGAAGATATTGCTTTCAATCAAACGTGACGTCAATAGAAATTGAATGTCAGGGATTATATTCATTTAAAAGGGGAATTTCGATAAATATTCATTCGTGGAATTCTATGCACGCTGAGTTAAATTGATGGAAGGGAATATGCAAATAAAACGCAAAGATTTTCAGCTCGTATAAAATTTCTTAGACGACCATGCAGCTTTCAAACAAGGAATCCTCCATAATAATCTATCTAACGATAATAATTGACAACTGCTTTCAATGGCATAATGGATTAAAATCTTCAATAATTACATAGAGAAACACACATATAAATTAATTTATATAATAGAAGAAACTAATTAATAAAGGCAGAGCTTGCCTAATTTTCTGCAAATTTGAATGAGCTTGAAATTAATAGATAGCAAATATTTTATTTTTTATAATGAACCCCATATTTTGAATATTTTTTATGGCTGATTGCTGGTCAACACTAAATATTGCAGTGAAATGTTTAAATATCACTAATAAAGTTTTCTAACATGGTTTTTGAAAATAGTTGTTTCTCTTTTGCTGAAAATGATAGTTAAACAAATAAAACATATTACTGCAGTTTAGTTTTAATGTCTGATTTACATTTTCCCATAATCATGTCTGTAACTGTAACCAAGTAAAGTTATAGTATCGCAATCTTATTTTCTTTGAAGGACTTTTATATAATGTCTTCTTTATTAATATAGCAATCATTATTTTAATAGGTTTTACTGCATTGCAAAAACATAAGTGAATTTTTTTATTGCAAATTAGTATTGCAACTTCATTATTTAAAAATGAATGACGTATTCGTTTTTAATTATTTTAATAAAAAATGTAAATTATTGTATAAATGTTTTAGAAGTTTGTTACCATTTAATTTGTGAATTTATTGTCTAAATAACGCTGTTTGTGTGAAAATAGCCAGATTAAGATATAAATCTAAAATAGCTTGATGACATTTGGCAATATAATTTGCAGTTTGACAATATTTGGTGATATTTTGTTGACAAAATATGAATTAACTTTCTTGAAATTTCTAGTCAATAGAAGGGAACTGAATTATCATATCCTTACTATAGGAATATTGTGGAAACATCCAGATCGTATACCGAAAAGGTATGAATATCAGCTTTATACAGGCAGTGAATCAGATGAAAGTGAAAAAAGAAATTAGACCAATGGGAACCGAATTACCATAGGTTTAATATAGAAAAAATGTAGGAAGATTCAAATCGTGTACCGTACTTTTTTTATTAATATATTTTTTAGTGATTATATTAATTTGAGTATTGAGATCTCGAACTTTCGTGTTTTTATTTTTATTTGTAATTTTTATGTAATTTTAATCAATTTTGGGTTTTCAATTTTCTATATTAAAAATTTACTATAGAATCCAGTTTGGTGTCGTAATCTGCTGATTTGGCTCCGTATTTAGTCCTTGGCGATAGGATAGGACCAAAAAAATTCATTCGAAAACCCTTAGTTAAAAATAATGAATTTATTAGCCGTGAAAACTTTATAATTAAGAATGGTGGTTTTATTAACACAGAAAACAAATCGTTTGCCGCCCAACCTGTATAGTGGTTAGCGTACCTGACTACAGATGGGTGGGACCTGGGTTCGAATCCTGGCTCGGGCATGGATACTTTCTCTCTCTTGCCTTTTTCCTTTCTTTGTGTGTGAGTGTGTGTGTGAATGGTTGCCTACCCTATAAACGGGTACCTATGGCATGTGTGTACTGAGGAAGTCGGACTCCACACCAAATGTGGTTCAGTTGGAAAAGTGGAGCAGCGCACCCAATATTGCCAGGCTGGCTGGCACACGACAACAAATCGTTTTCTTTATATTTTTTTACATACTTCTCGCCAAGCTCTTCTTCCATATATTTTACTATTTTTCATGAAATTTCAATTTTTTTTTTTTTGATATTTCTCTTTATTTTTAGTTATTAATTCAATTTTTTTAGTTTTTATTTTGTCAATACGGATGACAAATACCTGTCTTTCTTTCAATATTTTTGTTAAACTTCTCCAGGTAATTTAATCTTTATGACTAGATATCAGTTATATATTTATTTATATATAAATAAATACACTACTGGCCATTAAAATTGCTACAACAGGAAGAAATGCAGATAACAAAATGATATTTATTCGACAAATATATTATACTAGAAAAAACAAGTGATTAAATTTTCAAAAATTTGGCTAGATAGATCCTGAGAAATCAGTACCCAGAACAACCACCTCTGGCAGTAATAACAGCAGTTATACGTCTGGGCATTGAGTCAAACAGAGATTGGATTGCATGTACAGGTACAGATGCCCATGCAGCTTCAACACGGTGCCAGAGTTCATCAACCGTTTGGTGACGAGCCAGTCGCTCGGCAACCATTTACCAGACGTTTTCTATTGGTGAAAGATCTGGAGAATGTGCTGACCAGGGCAACAGCCGAACATGTTCCGTATCAAGGAAGGTCCGTACAATACCGGCAACATGCGGTCGGGCATTATCCTGCTGAAACGTAGGGTTTCGCAGGGCTCGAATAAAGGGTAGAGCCACGGGTCGTAACACACCAGAAATGTAACGTGCACTGTTCAAAGCACCGTCAATGCGAACAAGAGGTGACCGAGACGTGTATCCAATGGTACCCCATACCATCAAGCCTGGTGATGGGCCAGTATGACGATGACGAATGCAAGCTGCCAGTGTGCGTTCACCACGTTGCCACCAAACACGGATGCGACCATCATGATGCTGTGCACAGAACCTGGATTCATCTGAAAAGATGACGTCTCGCCATTCGTGCGCCCAGGATCGTCGTTGATCACACAATCGAAGGCGCTCTTGTCTATGACGCAGCGTCAAGGGAAGCCACAGCCATGGTCTCCGAGCTGAGAATCCATGCTGCTGCAAACGTCGTCGAACTGTTCGTGCGGACACTTGTTGTCTTCCAAACGACCCCGTTTCTTGACTCACGGCTCGTGACGTGGTAGCAACGATCCATTACGGCCATGCGGATAATATGCCTGTCTTCTCAGCTGCTAATGATTGGTGGCCGTTGAGATCCCGCATGGCGTTCCGTATTACCGTCCTGAACCCATCGATTCCATATTCTGCTAACAGTCATTGGATCTCGACCGACGCGAGCAGCAATACTGCGATAAGATAAACCGCAATCCCGGTACGCTACAATTCGACCTTTATCAAATTTAGAAACGTGCTGGTACGCATTTCTCCTTCTTACACGAGGCATCACAACAATTTTTCACCAGGCAACAACGTTCAAATGCAATTTGTGTATGAGGAACCAGCTGAACAATTTCCTCATTTAAACACAATGTAGGTGTCGCTACTGGTGCCTGCTTTGTCTGAATGCGCTGAAAAGCTAATCATTTGCATATCACATCACCTTGTTCCTTTCGTATAAATTTCACGTCTGTAGCATGTCGCCTTCTTGGTGTAGCAATTTTAATGGCCAGTAGTGTATTTTAATCTAAAATACAATTTCACAACAATATTTTCTTTTAAAGTTAAACTTATACCGTGTAAACATTGTAAACGTAATTCATATCATGTAAATGTTATAACTATTCTTATATAAAGATATATAAAACAAATTTTATGTTTTTAACTAACATTTTTTTTTGTCTTTTACATAACATTATCATTTGAAGGATTTTATATACAAAAATAATTAATCAAATTTGAATATATTAAGATTATTTTGAAATTTTCTTCTAATATTTTTTTCAGTGGTTCGGTTCTTGCCAATTATTCAGGGAATTCGCACAATATTTTGTTGCCATTAGGTAACAAATTATAAGCGTTGAAAGATCAGAAATTATCAACAATTTAATTCATAATTAATAGAAACATAACTTGTTTAAAATTGTAACTTCTATTTCCAGCTGAAAAAACAAAAATCAGGATTTTTAACTATAACAATTACAGTTTTGTAATATAAAATCTAATAATTAAATTTTTAAAATTCTGCTATGATTCCGTTGTAAAAAATGCATCTTTGAATATAAATTCCATTAACCTAACAATTAAAAGGGTTAAGCTTTATATTAAAAAAAAAAATATTTTTTTCTATTGGCGGATAACCAATTAAGCAAAATAGTATTTGTATGAAGGCTATTAAATATCTAGTATTCATATAATTTTTTTAGACTAACAAAAAATGCATAACTTGTTAATGTAAAAAGTATTTGTTAGAGAATATACAGTTTTTTTTCTTTGATAATAAAGTAAAAAATAATTTTAATCGTTGACGTATTAAATTATTTCAATTTTTTGCATTAATTGAACCGCTAAAACCCAATTAAAATATTCTGCTTTTCAAATTATATAAACTGCTATTAATTAATTCTTCTAAATGGAATGTTTTCAAATAAAACATATTTCTTTTGAAAATATTCTAAGATACATTATGTTAATTAAATATGTACGTTTTTGGATAGTTTGATGTGATCATTTCAATAAAAATAATGATAAATTATGCTTTTAAAAATTAAATTTTTTATGAAATTACTTAAAT
>JAPDSC010049679.1:12419-36145 GCA_026290005.1 Latrodectus geometricus
ATATATATTACTTTTCAATGTAATTATTTCATACATGGTTAAAATAAAATAAGTAATTATTTCTATTTAACTAATATAATGTTGTTGTTACATATGGCTAAAAAGAACCCAATTTATTAACATCTGGTCACTCACAAACACATTTAAATTACAACAAAAGAAAAAAAGGTAAAAACTAACATAAAACAATTAAAATTCTAAAGCTTAAAAATGTCTATAATTTAAAAGTTTAAAATGCTTAAGGGGGAGCATGTAAATGGTCAGGACATGCCATCCCTCACCATCCATAACTTGCAAACATCACCAATTCCAGGCCCGGGCAGACGAGTAGATGTGTTGTTGTTTCTGATGACACTTGGAAGCACCAATCCCGCCCGTTAGAGACTAGGCGAATAAAGTCAGACAGAGAGCGTCTTCCGTTTTTTTTTTTTTTCCTTAAATAGAGAACTCTTATATGAAGGTGGAAGTACGACTTTTAGCTCATAGATGGCAGCACCATTTGAATCTTCCAATTCAGTGATTGAAACCAGTGAAGACCCATAACCTGGCTCCAACCACCTCCATAGGTATTAATTTGTAATGGGAACATGGAGGACATTGCGACCCGACATATTTTACGTTCTCCAGTCGCCATTAGTGAACACGACGGATCTTCGGCAAAGCCGGGATTCGAATTCATTGCCTTTTGTTAACGAGAATGACGCCCTAACCAACCAGGCCACCTCGGCCTCCGAGTTGATGTTCCATATTCATATTGTCTACCTTACAGAGAGGGCAACCATTTAACTAATATTGTTTCTCATTTAATGACTCTAAGATTTTCGTATACAGATATAGGAACTTTAATTCCTACATTCTTAAAATTTCGATAAAAATTTAAATTAAGATCTTGTGTTATACTTAAAATGTAAATCCATGAAAATAAAAACAATTAGAGCTGGATGTGAAAGAACGTTCAGATCTAAGCGATAAATCCTATCTTTTCGAAATATCCATTTTCTTATAAAGCATCATAGATTTTAAAATTTTCCATTAAAAATGAAAACAAAAAAGTATGAATGTTATTATATTCAACTAAGATTACATATACATCAATAGATATTTATCTCCTCACATATTTCTTTTCTTTTTTTTCTGAAAATGTTTCTTCTATTGGCTCTCCAAGACATGAAGAGATGTCACCTAATGGCCCATAAAGTAGTCGGTAATCAGTAACTCCGAAATTGGGTGGGTCTACGCAGTCCTTAAGTACAGAGCACGTAGACCTCCAGACTCACCCTATCACTCTCGGCGATTTAATTTCACTTGGGGTAGATTACCACCACTAATTATTTAAAGTGTCATCAGTCATTACGACGGATATTTAGTTTTGGATCGGTATAGAACTATTATCATCTGGTTGCTTCCCTTGATAAACTTATTTTATACATATTACTTACCAGCGATATTATATAAACTCCTGCCATGGAACTATGTTCAAATAATAATTCAGTATAAAGCTCTTGTTTAATCACCCTGATAATATCGTCAACACTGCTACTTCAGCAATATAAAACATCTTAAAAGCATTCATTTGCACATTATTTCTAGTTTTTCTGTTGTAAAAATTTCACGCGCATGTGTCGCTTCTTCTATATCTTCTTCTTATTTATATCCTCTTCTTATTTTTAAAGACAAGTAGTGTATCCCATAAATACGATAGTATTTTGTGCAATGAAATAACTAATTTGAGTGCAATTTTAAAGATGCGATTTGAAGGAGTATTTTGTAAATTTTACTTTTATTTGTACTAATATAAGATAAAACATTTTCTACTCAACATTAAATAAATTTAAAATTGAAGAGTTAATATTTAAACACAGTAATAAATTGAAATGACATTATATTAATTTTAAAATGAGTATTGTTTTGTTATGTATAATTTTTAAAGAATTTGTAACTACTAGTTAACTAGTAAATTATTCAAATAAGAATAATTTATATTTTTATAGAAAAAATATTTTGAAATAAAGTTTTCTAAATGTTTAGTTAATTAATTAAATCTGAAGTGTAAAGAATTTTCGTTTTACCCTTCAATTCTATCTATTTTAAAATAAATGTGTTTATTTTTAAAAATCTCTCACTAAATTAAGTTAGTGATTTATATTAATTTTCTATTTTAAAAAAAAAAATTTGATAGATTTTTTTTAAATAGCCCCATCTATTTAAAATATTTTTATATTATTACTATATGTGATAATACTATAAAAATAGCAATTTGTTTGCTATTTTTATAGTATTATCACTATACCTAAAATTCAATAATATCATAAAAATAGCAAAACAAATTATGTTTTCATCCTATTCTCTGTATCATCCACATCTTTTACCTACATAGTAATTTTTTTTTTTTTTTTGCCAATAATTGATTTACAGTAAAGTTATTTTCCTCATGTTGACGACAAACCAATGTAAATGTTTTGAATATTATAGCCTTCAAAGACCATCTTTGGTTGGTAATGAGCCATATTCAAATATCTTGAAGAAGAAAAAATCTGAAGTACCAATTCCAACCGATAAAACGCAGATAGTCTGAATTCTATCATCTCCCAGTTTCTAGCAATGAATTGAATTGATTACTGTATATTCCAAAATTTATATTAATTAAACACTCAATTAATATAAATTATAATCAATTTATATTAATTGGTTTAAATTTTGAATTAGCACCAACATTTAATTTTAATTAACGTTGACTGCAGTCCCTAGACACAATAGATGAAATATTGATTTTAATATCCCTCAGGGATTGTTTTCTCGTATAATTCCCGCTCAAGTTCAGTAAAACCTGTTGCACATTTGTTATTAATACTGTTATCCAAGGAATAACACATTATTTAATTTTCATTTAGACAAGCGAAACTTTTTATTTTCTACTGTGACAAAACATTCATTTAAAAACTCCTGTGGCCGGGCAGTGCTGCTGTATTTCTATTATAAACCTAGCATTGTTTCATTTTAATAAAGTATAAATGGGATTAATGTGAATTATATTTTAATAACGTTGGCTATTTATCTTAACAGAAGCTAGTAATAAAGTAGAAATAACGTTTCTGTGGCTTATAAACACAAAAAAGAATGGGATTTAACTTTTACTTAAATCACTTAGTTATGTTACGGAAGAAACAAAGTAACATTTTTATTCATTGTTTAGAAAAATGGAACAAAATTAAATAACATTTTATTCACTGCTTCAATTTTTTTTTATATTCCATTACAGTAAAATGTATTATTCAATAACAATTAACAGAATTTCAAAACAAAAATGAATTCCAAAAACTTTAATTTTTTTATTAGAATATTATGTACCGCGTAGCTGAAATGTATACATAAATGAATTTTATAAAAAATAAATAAGGTCGCCAAAACCTGGTTGGTTAGGGTGTAGTTCTCGTTACCAAATATTGGTGAGTTCGACCTTAGCCGTTGATCCGTCGTGTTCGCTGACAACTGGGGCACGTAAAATATGTCGGATCGCAATATCCTCCATGTTCCCATTACAAATTAATACCTCTGGAGGTGGTTGGAGCCAGGCTATGGGTCTTCCTGGTTTCAATCTCTAAATTGGAAGATTCAGATGGTGCTGCCATCTATGAGCCAAAGTCGTACTTCCACCTTCGTATAAGGATGCTCTATTCAAAAACCGAAAATCCTCTCTCTCTGACTTCATTCGCCTAGTCTCTGAACGGGCGGGCTTGGCATTGCCAAGTGTCATCAGTAACAACAGCAACATAAATAATAACTAGAATTCTCAGAAATAAGAAAATCAAACGCATGCTTCCATATTTCATTACATTAATTTGTGATTTAGTAATTCGGAAGTTTAAAACATTTGAATTCATTCAAAACATTAGTGAAAAATTCTATAGTATTTCGCCTAATCAAGGAATTTTTATAGAAGTTAAATCAATGTATGCGATTTTATTATTACAAATATTTTCAGTCAGCAATAATTGTACGTAAATTTCAGCAATTTTTTAAGTAGTTTTCATTATAATTTAATAAAAACACTTGCATTAATTCAAATATATAATTTTTTACATTTTATCAGTTTTGTCGTATGAAAATTCATTAAAAGGGCAAAAATATTTGACGCATGGTAAAGGATTTGATAATGAGATACATTTGACATTATACAATTCAAAAACAATTGTTTCGTAAGGAATAAACAAACCAAAATACTCAGAAATTAAAATACATGAGATTTTTTAGACAAATTGAGAATTGGGAAATCTACAAGCTATATTATTTTTTCAAATCAAATGCTATTTATTCCATTGTATTTTATTTTCGCTTAAAAAGAAAAATATTTTACTTTTTACACAACTGCTTTTCTTTCTATAATTCTGTACTTCCATTTACAGTGATAACAAAACATAGAATTACAGTTTTACTAAAACTTGGGTCGAAAATTGTTAGATATTTTTATATATCGATGAACTTTTCTTGTGTAACATTAAGTTCTTTAAAGCATTTCTCAAGTGTAAACAGAGAACATATATATATATATATAAATCAAGATGCATGTCAGTCATTTTCTGTATGTGTCATAATTTGTATATAAGTTGAAGTATTAAATTTGTATAAGCTAAGCATACAATTTTTTAAAATTATTATGCAAAAATATGCATAATAATTTTAAAAAATTGAAATCTTTGAATAAAATATGTCATGTTTAAAATGATGAAGTCTTACATTATTTTAAAAGCGTTAAAAACCAAGCCACATAATAATTATTGGTTTGTTTGGAAAGTAATTCCTGTTTTTTTCCCCGACAGAGGAATTGAATGTATTTTATGGAACCAAATTTCACATTTAAGTCGCATAATTATTATATGTTTTGAGAACTGATATACTTGTGTGTGAAAAAAATCAATTAATACTACGCGGTAATTTTTCGTTGGTGTCCTTTTAAATATAGAGAGCAATAAGCAGTTTTTTCGTCATATATTACTTTTTACTAAAGAAAAAAAAATTACTGTTCAAGTTAGAAAGATATTAGACGATGTGTATGGAAAAGATGTATTGACAGCACGCCAGTGCCAGAACTGGTTTCAAATTTTCGATCTGGCAATTTTGATGTCGAAGATGCACCACGTTTCAGAAGTCTGGTTGAAGCAGATAATGGTTGAAGAAGACACGATAAAGGCATTACTTGATGCAAATAGGTGAAAACAATACTTGAGATCGGTGAAAGTTTAAATTTATCGAATTCAACTGTTTAAGATCACTTGAAAGGCCTGGGTTTATTCTCGAAGCTCGATATATGGGTACCCCATGTTCTCACGGAGAGGAATTTGTGTCTTTGCTTTGACGTCTGTGAATCTCTTCGCAAGCATCACGAAAATGATCCCTTTTTTGAATCGCGTCATTACTAGGGACGAAAAATGGGATGTATCTAACAATGTCAAACGCAAAAGATCATGGAGCAAAAAAGATGAACCGGATCAAAGCATTTCGAAAGCCAATAGCTATAAGAAAAAGTTGTTGCTGTTTGATGGGATTTTAAATAAATCTTTTTTTTTAACATATTACAATGACAACAATTAAAATTTGAGTTGTATAAAAATATTCATTTTACAAAAAATGTGCAAATAACTAATGTCTTTGCTGTCGAATATTTCTAGCATCAAATCGAGACGACTATAGTATAAAATTCTTAAATAAATTTTTTTCCATAGTTACCCAAAGGGAAAAATTTATTTAAGAATTTTAAATTGTTCCTGAAATATTTTCATGTATACACCATGTACTTTTATTCATATTCATCAATTATTTAATTAAGTTAAAATAAAATTTATCAAAAAATGTAACTTTTTAAAGGTTATATTTCATACAATCTATTTCCTTTTTGAGACTTTTATTAAACATACATCGAATTCTCCTTTTCACATCTAGCATACATTATACGTCAATATACACTAAAATACACTTTAAATAGATGGCAACACCATTTTGAAAATTATTATGTATAGCTTGTTTCAGTAACTTTATATAAAAAAGAAAAAGAAGTTAAAATTTTTGTTTTATTCCTGATTAAATATTTTATTTTAAATAGTTTTGCCTGGTAGCATAAGAGTGCACATAATTTGTTTTTGACTGATATACATACAATTCTACATTAAAAACTAGATATAGCCCTTGTTGGTTAGGGGGTCAATTTCGCAGTCGCAAGCTTGTGAGTTCGATTCCCTGTGACTCGTGTTTACAAATGGCGGCTGGGGTACGTAAAATATGTCATGATCGCATTATCCTCCATCTTCCCATTCCAAATGAATACTTATGGGGTGGTAAGAGTCATGCCTTGGGTTTTCTTTGGCTTCCTATCTCTAAATTCGGAGATCCAGATGGTGCTGCCATCTATGAGCCATGCCGCACTTCCATCCTCTTGAGAGGTTCAAAAACGGAAGGTTCTCTTTCTTACTTCATTTGCCAATCTCGGATAGGCGGACTGGGCTATGCCATGTGTCATAAGTAACAAAAACAAATAAAAATTAGATTCAGAAGCTGTGCAGGTTAAAGTTATAGTTTAGGAATCAAATATATAGTGAAACACGAAATAAAAATTTATAATATACATAAAATAAGACAGAAAAATATTGATTAAAGCTGTTTTATTTTATGAATTTACACCAATGTGAAGGGGAAAGCTAGTACAACGATAAAACACCAAGGTCAAGGTTCATAGGAAATAGATTAAAGAAAAGAGGAAACAATTCATAATAACTAAGTTATAAGTTTATAGTTTTATTTTGATATTTAAATACAATAATTTTACACTGTAAACAATCAAGTATTCTATTAATATTTTTTAGCATAAATTCCTATAAACATATTTACAAAACATCAAATGGCTAGGGTAATGAGGAAGAGATTAATAGATTCAATCCCTTTTGAAGAATAGTCCATTGGCCATTGTGTGCAGTATTTCTTCTCCCTATCATCTTTCTTGTCTGTGTCGATACTTCTGCTTATACTCTTCTTGTGTCCTCTATCTATCTTGTTGTTGTTGTTTCTGATGAAACTTGGCAACGACAAGCCCGCCTGTCAGAGACTAGGCGAATGAAATCAGATAAAGCATCTTCCGTTTCTTAATAGAGCACCCTAATACGAAGGTGGATATACGAATTTTGGCTCATAGAGGGCAGCACCATCAGAATCTTCCAATTTAGAGACTGGAACCAGAGAAGATTCATAGCCTGGCTCCAACCACCTCCACAGGTATTCATTTGGAAAGGGAACATTGAGGACATTGCGACTCGACATATCTACGGATCTTCATTTAAGCCGGGGTTCGAACTCACCACCTTTTGGTTACGAGAACGACGGACTAACCAACCAGCCCACCGCGGCCTTACCTATCTTGTTAAAACAATCATTCTTTGGTCATTTTAATAATAATCAAGATTGTTTAAATGCTGTCTCTCATTTTCCCGGTTATCTAGATTCCGCTAAATTTTGCTTTTTAACAGGAAGAAAATCTTTGATTTTCTCTCTCTCTTTTTCTCTTCCTACTGTCTAGACTGAATATTCATCTTTTACTTGGCTCTCAGTTTCCGCCTTTTCGTTCCATTGATAATTTTTTTCACCTTCAAATCAGAATGAAACGCTTATACTTCCATGAAAAGGTCAAAAATCTATCTCTAGCCCTTGATTGACTACACAAAAATACAAAGAACATGTATATTTTTCTTTTATTGTTCCATTCATTCATCCAATAGAAAAAGAAGCTTGGAACGTGAAACTGCAGGAAACTTTTCTGTTTTTAAAGCAGCCTCTTTAGATGCCTGATAAACTTATACCTCAATTTATGTTTATATATTTAAGTCATTTGTCTCATTGTATCACTAATGACTGTATTATTTTTCCTTTGCATCTAAAAGGATTTGATGAAAGGAATTGTTGTTAAACTCATAAAAACAATAAACATATTTGTTTCTTCTCAGGCTGTTTTAATGTCATTAACACTGCGAATGCAAATAATTTGTAATTAATTCATTTATTAAAATATTGGGTTGGAGGGAAAGTTCTGTCGTATTTTAAAGAAAATATTTGAATTCATTTATAAAAATATGTGTTTAATATTAATCAATTATATATGTTCCGTTATTTATTACAACCTGTTGCTATCTTCCAGGTAACCTATAAATTCTTTTTTTCTAGAAGTTCTCATCCATGGTTTTAAATAGTCAGCAACTGCCTTAGAAACACTTTCAAAAGACTTAAATTTTTTCCCGTTAGATAATATTTTGCAGAGATCTGAGCATGTAATAATCAGAGGGTGCAATGTCAGTTGAATACGGGAGCTGACTAAGGAGTTACCATCCTAACGCATTCAGTTTTTGTAATGTCACCATTGCAGTATGCTGGCGAGCATTATCGTGGTGGAACACTATTCCTTCTCTGGACGCTAATGCTGGCCTTTTTTCTTTGATAGCTGCATTCAATTTATCCAGCTGATTACAGTATAGATCCGCGTTGATATTTCTTCCCTGTTTCAGCAACTCGTAATACACTGGACCTTTCCTATCCCACCACAAACAAAGCAGTACTTTTCGTTGATGGATACTTGGTTTTGGAAATGTTGCTGATGATGTTCTGGTTTGCAGTAAGATTTTATTTTTAATATTCTCGTTAAGAATCCACTTTTTATCTCCAGTAACCACCCGGTCCAAAAACGGTTCCACATTGTGTTTAATCAGATGTGATGAACATATTCTTACACGATCAGACAAATTATTTTCCGTTAATTCATGTGGAACCCAAACACTTTTCTTGATGTTTTTTTTTTTTTTTTATTTACAAGAAAAATCACCTGCCTATTTAAAATACGACAGAACTTTCCCTCCAACCCAATAGTTCTTATCTGATTATATGTAAATGAGTAGAGCTCACCGTCACGTAATCGCAAGACCACACTCGTGAGCAATTGGTCCATGGTTTGGATTCTATCATTGTTAAACTGTTTGAGAAATGTTCTGATAAATGCATGCACGTCGATTGGAGTGTCTTCTTGACAAATTTTTGGTTTCTTCTCTTGAGAAATGCCCACAGGGTCCACGGTCGTTGATCAGTCCTTTCAAAAGTATCGTTGGACAATAAATAACAACAGACTTAGTCTGTTAGCCAAATCTACTATACAGCATTGTTGTCGCGCCAGCATACTTTCCTTTACCTAGATCTGAGTTGAACTCAAACAGTTAGAAGAAGACGTGTAAGTGTCTTCTTAATTTATAAGCAGAGGGCAAATAGAAGACTCCTCAATATTTCTTCCATCACTTTCATTATATTATTTTGTTAAGTGAACTTATAAAAACACACTAACAAAAATGTTTAGGTTAGTATCTAAAATAAGTTCAAAAAATCTAAATAAAGAATTTTAAAAATGAAATAAAGAATTTGAAATTTTCATGTTTTATGATTTAATCAATAATTATAATTTTCAAATGATTCGATAAAAACATTATCATATTTTATAAAAATATTTTTTTTGAAAAAAAAAAAAAACAAGGCATAAGCTTTTTAATAAATACTTTAATAAAAAGGAAACTAATTTTAAAAGTTAAAATAAATTAAAAATTTTTAAGGGCATAAATTTATATCTTTCATTCTTATTTTTCTTTTTACAGTTTATGAAATAAATTTTTTATTCGTTATTTGTTTATTTACTAAGGGATTAACTAATTTTTACTAATAGAAACTCATTCAGTGAATACTTAACTTAAGAGAAAATAAAAGAACATTTATAAATTTGTAACAGTAAACATGAGTTTTAATTACTAATCTCATCTAAAATGCAGTTAATTAGAAGCAAGTTTCAAAGCGTCATACAAAAAGGCATAAGTGTGGATCATATTACAAAACTCCACAAACAAGTTTTATTATATTACAATTATGTATTCCTTCTTTAATACTGTTTGATTTTTAACGTATTGCATAAAAGAATAATCTTCTGTTTTGCATTTTTTTAAATTTTAATTACGTGTGATATGAACTTAGATTCGAAACGCGAATCCGGCTGTAATTTTGAAAAGTTCATTCAAGTTTATTTAATTAATAGTCAGATGTTTGCATGAAAAATAATTAAATGAATTACTAAGGAATTTTCTAATTACTTTTGGAATATATTTTGCTTGTTTCTATTAAAAACTATTCAAAAGATTTCAAGATTCTTACTTTCACTACGATTTCACTTCGTAAATTAATTTATTTTCCTTAATCTTTATATTAAATTGCGTAAAAGTTTAGATTAATTTATATATTATAATAAATCTGAGAACAACTATGTTGGTATTTATTATAGAAAAGAAGATTATATGGATGACACAAAATGGAATCTGATTCATGACGTAATTTTAATTATCTTCGTAAGATTAAAAAAAAAATTAACTAACTGTTATTTTTATATTTCTTTGCATCTAAATAAGCTAATCACTTTTAAAACTGATTTCAGACAGAATGGCTTTTTTCTTTCGTTGAAAAGATAAGTAAAATTTAAAGATTTGATTGATAATTCATTAGAATTTATCAGAAATTATTCACAATAATAAATATTTATTCAACTATTTTCTAAAAATCTCGTACTTCAAAGATCTTCAGATATCAAAATTATAAACGAGCCGCCCTTCCTGTCTGGTGGTTAGAGTACCTGACTACGGATGGGGGAGGACCTGGGTTCGAATCCCGACTCGGGCATGGATGTACTTTCTCTTTCTCCCTCTGTGTTTTTTGTCCTTTCCTTGTATGAATGGGTTGTGAATGGTTGCCTACCCTATAAACGGGTTTGTGGTGATGTACCTTGGGCGATGCTACTCGTACCTCCGTGACTTGGTTCACAGGTGCCCACTGGGTAATGATAAAACCAGTAGCAGTTTCCGGCTTTGTTGCGGCAATGGGTTAATTACTCAAGGGTACGCGTCATTAGAAAAAAAATTATAAATGAAAGAAAGCAAATAGTGTCATCATGTAGTGTCTACCTATCGTATTTGATTTATAATCTATCGTATTTGATTTATAACCGAAGCAGCAATACAAAAAAAAAAAAAAAAAATTTAAGTTTTTTGTAATCGAAACTGCGATTTTAAATTCATTCTTACTTTATTAATTTTAAATAAGAAAAATTATGTTATGAAGCAGTAAAATAGTTAATTGCCTTTAATTTTCATTTCAATAAGTTTGTTGTGTTTGTGTGTTATCTATAATAATGTTTATGGTGTAAATTGTCATTAATTTTTAATTCTGGAGTGAATTAAAAAATTTAAATTAAAATTTTGACACTGAACACCTTGTTTTAACCACACATTTTAGAAAATAATCAGATCTTGTTAGACGTGAAATCTTTCCGTTTTTACCATTGCAATGTCGAAGCGTCGAAAATGTTTAACAGTGCATAAAATAGCAGAAATGATGCAAAATATTTCAGATATTGATTCCGAAACAGATTCTGATAGTAGCGATACTATGATATATTCTGATCATAAAGAATGTGGCGTTGATATTTCGGAAATTTCATGGATTTAGGCTTAATAGCAAAAAAGCCCCCGGCCCTGGACAGACGCTCGCGCAAGACACTGCCGGTTTCCGCGATAAGCGCGCGTTTGCGCTACCCGTCGCGAAGGGGCTAGAATACTTCTTATTCTAATAATACTTCTTATTCTAATAATACTTCTTATTCTAATAAAAAAGAAGATAAAGGAGCTTGTGTGTCTACATGCTGCATTATAAAAATGATGAAATTGGTTACTTAAGAAATAGGAAAATATAACCTGGCCCTAAGAGTTTAGTTTCTAACTAAAATATGAAAATATCAGGACATCAACATGAATGTATAGATACTTCTTACCAAATAACAACATGCTGATGGCGGTGAAAGGATTATGTAGGGATATTTTCCAGGAGAATATTGGATTCTTTGATTTTGGAAGTTTAAATTGATGTTATTAAAGTACATTTGCAATTGACTTTGCAGTAGACAATACTAAACCGCACTTACTCGCTTTCTCAGTGGACATCTTAAAACTATGAAGTTCTCTGGGCCATCTAAGCAATTTGAAGACCGCACCAAGTGTTTTATGGAGGAGTCTTTTCCTCAACACAATCTTTCTTGTTTGGGCCTCTTCAGGTAGGAACTTAATGACAATCTACTTTTAGTTTTGGACTTCTTCAGGGTGCACAGTTAAATTAATTTGTTTTAGCCCCTCTAATCTCGGGGATGTGCAACAACAACAACATTTGCAAATATTTTTTCTAAAGTAAAATATATCAAGCATGTTTATTATGAGATTCTTATTTTATAATTAAGTAAATCAAGTTTATATTGATTAAAGTTTATTTTTATGAGTACTAAATATAAAAAAAACATGTTTTTAATACCTCATAAGATATAGAAATGAAAGTATTTGGAAATTGATTAATGTAACCTTTCTCATGTTTTTCAGTTGTTAATGAAAGATAACTGTAATTCTTTATCGTGCATTTTATTTTTAATTTATGAATTTCCAAAAATACATTTTCATCACAACTGTGTGATATGTGTTATCTTAATCTAAAACTAATAAATGTTTTAATTAATCATATAAGGTACGTTTTCATTTCTTTAATCAATCTCTAACCAATAAAATTTGCAAGTTTAAAGAACTCAATGCATTTTTTAATTAAGAGTTTAATAATTTACAGAAATATGTAAAGTATAAATTGAAAGTTTTATAATAAACATAATGTGTTAAGGCTCAGATTTACTGTACTGTCGCTCTTGGCGTGATTTTCCAAAGTTGGCGATAAATAACAATTTCTGGCAACCTAATTCTGACCGATCACAAATGAAGGATTCCGACCAATGAAAAATGGAATATTCTGTTATTCTGTCAGACCTTGCTTGTGCAAATTGGCAGTGTTGGCGAGATGTTTGGCAATTTTTGAAAAAGTCGCCAAGAGCGACCGTACATTAAATTTTTACCAATGTTAATATAATTTAATTGAATATAAGTAATTTATTTTAAATATTTTAAAAATTTATTTTGTAAAATATTTAAAATAAGTTACTTATATAAAAAATTGAATGATATTAACATTACATTTATTATTTAAATTACACTTTACAATTAAATATATATTTTTATATATTATTAATTTATTAATATCTTAATTATAAATTATTATTATAAAATATATTCCATCATTATTTACAGCTTTAATTGAGAATAAAAACATTATAAAACTTTATTGAATGAATTATATAAAGAGACTTGAAGTCTGATATATATATATATATATATATATATATATATATATATATATATATATATATATATATATATATATATATATATATATATATATATCAGACTGTAAATATTAGTAACAGTCATTTTAGTATATGAAGTTTATGAATTTTTTAAAATCAATTTTAGCAACTGATGTTTAAAAGAAAATGTAAAAATACCAAAAAGCTCTATCCTTTCGCATGTTTGACAAAATCTCATCCACATGAAAAATGTTTATCTCTACAGAAGTTGTTTTTTACATTTTCTACCTCAAATTGTAAGCGATGCAGGTGATTTCAGTGCACTAGTAAGGCAGATCAAAGTAATTTTAATAATCCAATAAAAAATAAACAATTCTTATTTTTTTTAAGATGACTACCAATTTTTTATTCAAAAAAGTTATGATTAAAGGAATATGGATAATATTATTCTTCAATGAAACAACGCGTGTGTTGGCTATAAGATTTCATTAAATTAAAATGTCTTGTGAAATAAAGAAAGTAAAAAAAAATGTTGGAAACGGCAAATAAATTTAAAGCTATTTTTTTTTAAAACTTGAAGTCTACATTATAAAAGTAATTACCGATACAATTTATGTTTAGGTCAGAAATCTGAGAAATTAAATATACATTCCAAGAGAATGTACAAAACTCTGTGAAGACTGTTTAAAACGTGGTATTCATTGAAATTTAATAGTTGTGTAAATATTTAAGCTACCATTTATCATAGACATTGTTAACAATTAACTGGTACCTTTAACGAAAACACAGCTGAATGATAAATCACATTTTACAGACAAAATTCCTTTAAGTTGTACATTTAGGTCCAAACAAACCTCCACAATCTAATATTCTCCTAATCAATAAGGCTTGTACATTGTGTCAATTATAACAAAGTTTCTAAATTGCACAATGAAACAGACAAATGGGGGGGGGGTAAATTGGTAGAGGCATGGAAAATACTGACTCTTTTTTGATAGGTTAGTTAAAAAAAATGGCACTAAAACCTTGATTTATATTTATATATACTTATAAATAGCATTTATATACTCATGTATGTATATAAATGTTTGAGAAATTGTTAAATCTTTAGATGAAAATTTTAGTTTTAGGTTTCGTTGTTTATCAAATAAAAAAAAAAACAAAATAGGGCAACAAATTAAATATTCTTAATTAGTTTTGAACAATCAATGCTTATTTCAACTTATGAATATAATTGTAAAATGTTTCTGCATAAATGTAGAGTTTCCGGAAAAGTACACTACTGGCCATTAAAATTGCTACACCAGGAAGAAATGCCGATAACAAAATGACATTTATTGGACAAATATATTATACTACAAATAACAAGTGATTAAATTTTCAAAAAATTTGGCTGGATAGATCCTGAGAAATCAGTACCCAGAACAACCACCTCTGGCAGTAATAACAGCAGTTATACGCCTGGGCATTGAGTCAAACAGAGATTGGATTGCATGTACAAGTACAGATGCCCATGCAGCTTCAACACGATGCCAAAGTTCATCAACCGTAGTGACTGGTGTTTGGTAAAGAGCCAGTCGCTCGGCAACCATTGACAAGAAGTTTTCCATTGGTGAAAAATCTGGAGAACGTGCTGGCCAGGGCAACAGCCGAACATATTCCGTATCAAGGAAGGTCCGTACAATACCGGCAACATGCGGTTGGGCATTATTCTGCTGAAACGAAGGGTTTCGCAGGGCTCGAATAAAGGGTAGAGCCACGGGTAGTAACACACCAGAAATGTAACGTGCACTGTTCAAAGCACCGTCAATGCGAATAAGAGGTGACCGAGACATGTATATAGTGGCACCCCATACCATCACGCCAGGTGATGGGCCAGTATGACGATGACGAATGCACACTGCCAGTGTGCGTTTACCACGATGCCGCCAAACACGGATGCGACCATCATGATGCTGTACACAGAACCTGGATTCATCTGAAAAGATGACGCCTCGCCATTCGTGCGCCCAGGTTCGTCGTTGATCACACCATTGAAGACGCTCTTGTCTATGACGCCCTACACATTAAAATGATTTCCAAACAACTGCAATCATCCAAACTGACAAGTGGGACTCGGAGCTACCAACTGATGAGCCTAAGGTCTACCATTTGGCTTCCAGCTCATCAAGGTCATAAAGGATATTGATTTATATTAATTATCACAGTATACAGAAGAATCATAGTACATGTACAAAGATAAACTTAGGAATTAAATTTGATCATATTTCTATAATTCTTGCTTCGATGTACAAAAGTTTAAGATTCAAAGCGTGACATTGACATGTGTTTATGCTGTTGTCTTATGCCATCTAAACTGGTATGGGGTGTGGTGCCCCACTTTTGCAACTGAACCGTAATTTGGTGTGGATTCCCCGGTACACACATGCCACAGGTATCAGTTTATAGTGTAGGCGTCCTTCACAATTCACATATACAAGGAAAGGACAAAGACAGAAATTACATCCGTGCCCGAACCGGTATTCGAAACCAGGGCCTCCCCATGCACAGTCAGGCAAAATAACCACTGGACAGGGTGGGCGACATTGACATGCGCAAGAAAGCATTTTAATAAAATTGCATGAGTTAATTTTTTCTATTTTCTACTGGGAAATTTCGTTGCAACATAGCATTATATAAGACAAATTTTGTAACAAATATGGAAAATCATTTTATTTATGAATTAAAGAATTTTGCTTATGTATTGAAAATTTAAAGACATTTTCTGTAAAATGGTTGTAGAAATATTATCCCTGATAGTATGAATTTTTATTTGTGTGTGTTTTACTTCCGAAAATATATTTCCGTAACTATAGGTAATTTTCTTCTTAACTTCACAGTTTTGCTTAAAACAAAATTTTTACTATGTTTGAATTTAATGTCTATTTTTAAAATTATAATACGTGCTTTATGAATGAGCTTTTGTTATAATGAAAATGCATATTAGAATCCATATGAAAATAGACTATTCAGAAGCATTGAAAGAGCATAGAATTGAAATGAAATTTAATATACATGATAAGATTTACTTCATCCCAATATCAAGACAACTAAACAAATACAGTGCAAACTCAATAGCACGTGACTCGCCGCTTGCTGCATTCCATGACGTGTACGGTCCGACATCGAGTTGATTAGACGTCTGATGTTCATGATTAGACAGATAAGTCCATAAATCTTGAACATCCACCGTTAAATCATGTACAGAGTAATATGGAGGCATCTGGAGTTTTAAATGCTTCCAAACATGCTCTATCAGGGATAAGTCCGGAGAACGAACTGGCTATTGCAGAGTCTGAACATAAGGTAGGAAATCTTGAGAAACTCTAGCCGTATGTGTACGAGTATTATCTTGCAAGAAGATAGTCCCTGGAGATTATATAAGAAAAGTAACACATGGTGTCGAAGAATGTCATCAAAATAACCCTGGCTTCGTAATTCAATTAAAGTGGACCGGCTATTATAGGATATGCCAACGGAACATTACGCCTGCTTGCGTAAGTAATGTATCGCACGACTATGTGGGTAGAAGTGTACCGTTCACTGAGGCCCCTCCACACCCAACGTGAATATCATCTGCCTTTAAAACAAACCTGGATTCATAACTAATCACAACGTTTTGCCATTCTGTGCGATTCCACGTCGTTACTAGTGTCTCGAGATAGAGTCTCGAAAGTCGGCTTCAGATGAGAATTCAGACACATATGCACTTAAAGAAAGAGGTTGCAATAATTTTGCGGTATACAATGTCAACATTGTTTAGATTTCGTTTTAGCAAACCTATTATTTCTTAAGTCTCAGTCTAATTTGGAATGAAGTTTGCTTGTCGATTTATACGTTTACTTTTTATGATTATCTTTAATAATAAGTATATGAGTAATGCCAATTTAATAAATAATTATTTATGATGTTAGAACATTTAAATGCGAAGATGTCCTCGTTTTCTGCCTTCCCATGACTGGAATTCGACGGTAAAAACTAAAGCCAAGAACAGTCAAGAAAGATTTTATGCGAGATTATGCAGTCTGTTTTAATATGAAAATTACACACGATAGTAATTTACATGTTTATAAACAGTAGTAAATTACGAGTTTATACATTAATCACAATAATTTAAAATTAATTATTGTTTATATAATTTGTTGGTACATAAATAAAAAATAATCCATTATTTAATTACAACACAGCATTTATTTTAACAATCATTTTGAATTAACTAATACTTTGTTATATATATAAATATTATATTAGTTAGTCATTACAATTATTTTGAAAAGAAGACAAAATATGTAAACCCCTTAAATTATGCATACATTGAAATATTTAATAAATCCGCTTATATACTCGATCGCATTATTTACAACGACAAGTTACTGAATCTTAACCAAAATTTGTTACCCAGTGCGCATGCGCCAGAATTCCCATCTGGAGTCGATTTCAGGGGCTCTATCTCCAGACACTAGTCACTTCGTTTGAGTTTGGCCCCACACCACGGTCCTTTTCCTTATTACTTTCATAGATTTGGCAAAGGTAAATCACCACTTTGTGTCTGCGGGCAGATAGGAACATCTCTACATTACCTGGAACAGTGCCCAATGACCAAAGACTATCATTAAAAGAAGTTCCACACAAACTGAGAAAGCTTATATAAAATACTGCATCACTGAAAAAATTCAGAAGAAGCAAACTTACCTAACTACTGAACCATCTGAGCATTAAAGATCTAGAAATGTGCAAAGATCCCATAGCTCCACGTCAGCAGACTCACATAACCACTATAGACTCAGATCTAGACTCAGAATAGTGAAGTTTTAACTTAAATGAGTTTGGACTTTTACTCACTCTCTGTCTATATATATAACAAACCCCTCGATTTACCATATATGTTTGTATATGTGTATGTGTGTTTATATGTATGTATGTGTGTATACATACATGTATGTGTGTGTATGTATGTGTGTATACATACATGTATGTGTGTGTATGTATGTGTGTATATGTGCATGTTTATATGTATGTGTTTTTTTTATATTATGTGTGTGTATTTGTGTATATATATTTTTTCTTCTTTTTAAAATTCAATTTTTTTTTATTAATCAAGAAATCTAACCTTCACTTTCTTTTATTTTTCTCCTTATTGAAAATATCATTTCGGCAATGTATAATCAATATTGTATTCCAATAGTTATTTTTTACTGTCATTGTACTGTGAAGTAGATTTCTACTGCACAGATAGTCTTCAGGCCTTAAGATTCACCATTGTCACCTTAATTTTATTTCAAATAAAGTCATTCGTATTAGGGTCCTCTACTGATGATAGAGAAGTTTAAACTTGTTAACCAGTTGGGCTTTTCCACATCGTTATGTATGTATGTATGTATGTATGTATGTATGTATGTATGTAGGCGGAGCCGCCTATGTTTTGGTGTTAAAGGAAATACACTATAAAGGCGCTTGTATCCTATATTCGTTTCCGCAGAGTGTTTGGAAATGATTTGAACTTCTGTATCCCTAAATCTGCGTGTAACTTGGAATGGGTCACTACAGGATCCACAAACGCGATCCTACGATCCCCTTACTTCATCGTCTCCTTGGTCAACCAGATCGGGTACGACGCGTGTGGGTATTCTTTCGTGTCCATTGCTCCCAACATGTTCTGACGGTACATTTCGAACGATCGACCTAGTGATGACCTAGCGCTTCAGTGGCACCGGTGTGTGGTAATGCGTATTGACACCAAACTTGGATAATATGCATAACGAATTTCATTGCTTTATTCGCAAATATTCACTCTTGTATTTTTCTAAGTGTATATTAAAATATATGTCGGCCAATGGCTGAGTGATTAACGTTCCGGACTCCTGGGCTGTTGGTGTGGGTTCGAATCCCGGTTCAGGCATGGGCGTTTTCTTTCTTTCTCTGTGTTCCTCTTTTGATGGGATAGATAACTGGGACCCGCCCTATAAGCAGGTTTGTGGTGGTGTGACGTGGGCAATGCTACTCGTATCACCGTGGCTTGGTTCACAGGTGTCCACCGTGAACCGCTAAAATGAGTAGAAGTTTCCGGCCTTGTTGTAGGCGATGGGTCCAGTCACCCAGTGTGCCCCTCCATTAGAAAAAAATGTATTAAAATCTTTAAAAACGCTTTTTGCTTCATAAATATACTCAGCAAATAGATAATTTAAAAAAAAATTTGAAAATTGTGATAAAAATCTAAATTGTGTTATATGTTAATAGACACAAATAATAGACCAATAATTATATTATAAAAATAGACCAATAATAATAATAAGTAAATAATAAGACCAATAATTCGAAATAATAGACCAATAATTCGTAAATAATACACCAATAATTCGAAAGCAAAATCATTTATTCAGAGAAACATTTTCTTATAGTACGATTATAATTTTTGAACAATGATTAATTTAGAAATATCTAACGATAAGTAATTTTAAACATACCTAATTCTATATTCAGTTCGATAGGCTTTCCAAAAAAGATTATAAAATATTGGAAATTAAATTAAGCATATACGTAAAAACAATTTTATTTTCTAGTATTTCAAAATGATGTTGTTATTTTACTGATATTATAAAGTGATATTTAATATTTTTGATAAAGTCTAGAATTTACTGACTTTATTAAAAAATAAAGACAATTTAATTTTATTCTTATTAAAAACCAAAAAGTGATTCTCGTAAATTACCAAAAACATTGGAGTAACATAATCCTTCGTATATCTATAATACTACCTTCTTCCATAAAAATAACCAAACCAAATCCCATCCTAATAGAATCAAAGCTTAGGAAGAAAGGCATGAATAATATTTCTCCCTCAAAATAGGAAAAGTTAATAAAATAGCATTCCTTTTTTTCTAAGGAAAATGAATTTAATTTATGGAATCTCTTATAATAACAGTGTAGATGGGCTAACACATGCTTTCTGAAACATGAAAAAAATAGATGCACAAAATGTAAATTTCATTCAGAAAACTTTCACTCTTGTTTAAAGTAATATATATATTTGCATATTTTAATGTCAGATTTTACTGTGTTGTTCCCTGCATGTTCTTTAAACATTTCTAAAATTTCAATAATTCAATATAAACCTTTCCCAGGAAAATTTAATATTTATTGAAAATAATATAACAATATTATTCAGTATTTTATTTAAATCCAGTATTCTTTTATTCAGTAGTGTATGATATAATTATTACAGAAAAATAAATAGAGTGTGAGAAATGCAGCTTCTAGGCTATTCTGCTTTTAATGTCGAGAGATAAACACTTAAATTTTATGCAAACCAATATTTTGTTTTTTCTTTACCTTTTTGTTCGGTAAATTTCAATTTATTGCAATCTGGTAATTATATTGTTTGTCAACTATAATATTATACTTACATTTTTTATCTATGATATAACTTCTACGCAATAATTTTGAGATCGAATCATATTTCGGATCAGATGAATAATTTCATATAATTTTTGTTTTGATTACCTTTAAATTAATTTCTTATCTATGAAATTAAATATTTACCTATGTAAAAACTTTCACTGAATAGTCTTCAGATAGTCTTCTATTATAGATCCGATAGATCAGGGGTGGCAAAGATGTCGACTGCGGTCTACTGGTAGACCACGAAGACATTTTAGGTAGTCCACGCAACCATCCCGATAATGACCTCGGATATTAACAATTTAATTTATGACTTATGACATAGAATCAATGAATTATTTAAAATGAAAGTTTACTACAGTCTACGCTTTAAAACCCAAAACAAACTGTGCAAAGATTTACGATTTAAAGATTTATGATTAAAGGTTTACGATTTATATAAAACTTAAAACGAACATGATGAGTGCGATTAAAACATTAAAAAAAAACTATAGAAAGGTATGCATCTCAATTAAGAAAACATGAATTGAGGAACTTCAAAAAGATGGAGGAAGAATGCATCCATAATCCAAACTTCGAAGATTTCGCTTAATATTTACTTTTTTTGTTTGAAGAATTTGAAAGAAGATTCGCTGACTTCATTAGGTTGAAAGAAATACTCAATTTTATGATATTTCCATTTAATGAAAATGTCAACATTGATAGTGTATCTGAAAAAATAGGTCATTTTAATAGATATCGCATCAGTTACGATCGAGGAAGAAATTGTTAAATTAAGATGTGATAAATTTCTGAAATCCAGAGAATATGTAGCGATACTGATTTTAAGAAATAAATTTCTGAGGCAAATATTTACAAATCGATTTTGTATTTGAAATCATACTTTGGATAGATGTATCTAAGCGAATCTGCTTTTTCAACCATGGACAAAAAACAAATATTGGTCGCATTTAACAGATGAACATTTAATTTCGTGTTTATGCATTGCAATAAGCTCGTACCAGCCACAATATGATAAAAATGTCGCAGATATACAGTGCCAAATATCAAGTAAACGAAGTGAATAGGATGGTCAGTTTATGATAGATAAATATTTTGATTATTTTCGTCAGTAAATTTTTATTTTGTAAATATTAAGTTTCTTTTAGAAAAATCGCATAATTTACCATTTTTTTTTTGTTACTGAACATAAATATGTACGTTAATTTAGCTCTGCCATTGGTGACCGCCTTCGATTTTTTAAATGTGGAGTAGACCTCGGATCTCAAAAGTTTGGCCACCCCTGAGATACTCAGTTGGATCATATTTTGAATTAGATGAAGAATATCATATAATTTGTTTTGATTAAACTAATTTTAAAATACTATTCACGAGTCTTAAAATAAATTTAAATATGTGAAAATTTGGAATTTTTCAAAAACTCAAATCACGCGACATGTGATTTTAATTTTTTAGTTGTACGTACTTTCATTTGATTTAAACATTTCAGTAACATAGTTATAATTATTGAAAAAAATAATTTAAACATTATTTTAACTTTAATATCTTATTTTTATTCTTACTGACAGACTACCACAGGAGTTGCTTCTGCAAAGCAGTTTGGTTTATGGATATTTCTATTGTAACAAAAGTGTTCCATTTCAAATGGGGACTCAAATTTAAAAAAGTTAGCTGTATTTAGGATAGATAAAATATCGTTTTACTCATAAAGCACTTTTCTTCTGGATCATTCTGAAGAAAATGGAAAGCATCTGTTTTCCACAACAACAGACAGACAGGCACAGACAAATGGGCGAGAACTATTCTTACAGTAGACAGTTGTTATTCATGGATTTACAGTAGCTATATACTGACAATTTGTAATTAAAAGTACTGTAAACTTACTTCATATTTTGTTTTAGAAAAAATTATTTCTTCTGTACATATAACCACCACGTGTTATATAAAATTAGGTGTTTCTTATAGTTATAATAAGCATTATACGTATAAATAAGTCGGCATTAAATCTGATCGCTTTGAAGCAAATAAACTAAAATGTTTTTCAAAACGCAGAAAACAGATTTTAATGTGACAAATGTAATTTTAACACATACATTATAAAATTTCTCCCTTCACACAACTTTATTATATTCATGTTTCTTTTCTTTTTTTAAATTTTTACTGCCAAAAATTTGTATACATGTTCTAACTAAATATATCAATTGAGAAATTATAAACATATTTCCTAAATATATATTAAAATTTACATTTTTAAATAATAAAAAACAAATAAAAATTAAAATTTTATTTAAATAAAAAATATTTGTAAAAATTCATCTCTCTGGGAATCAAATGTTTCAGTAAGTGTACCCACACATAAATATTGAATTTATAAGTATTCCTATATTGAAGGGTATAAATTTGCATATGCATTTAATTTCTATTATTTCTTAATTTCTTGTATTTTTGTTCTCAACAAGTTATCTTAGTTCTATTAGTCTGCCTCAATATTTTTTCATATTTTTGAAGTTAATTTTGAAATGCCTTAAAATCCTATATAAATAGTTTACATATTAGGAGTGAAATATTTATCAGCAAGAATGTTGTCCATAATACTTCGATCAAAATTTCCAAGATTTGATCAGGGAGTCTATGTACTTATTTCGAAAAAGCTTCTACTATATTCTGTTGTTGTTACTTATGGCACTTAGTGAAACCAAGCCCACCCGTCTGGGACTGAGGAAATGAATTCAGATAGACCATCTTCCGTTTTTGAACTGAGCACCTCCTTACGAGGGTGAAAGTACGAATTTGGCTCAACGATGGCAGCACCATCTGAGTCTTCCAATTTAGAGATAGGAAGCCAGAGAAGATACAATCACTGGTTTCTAACACCCTCAGATGAATTAATTTAGAATGAGGACATTTAGGACATAGCGACTACAACATGTTTTACGTTAACAATCGCCATTAGTGAACACGACGGTCTGTAGTCGGCTGGGAATCGAACCCACAACTTGGCGATTGT
>JAPDSC010049679.1:36545-47292 GCA_026290005.1 Latrodectus geometricus
TATATATATATATATATATATATATATATATATATATATATCAGACTGTAAATATTAGTAACAGTCATTTTAGTATATGAAGTTTATGAATATTTTAAAAATCAATTTCAGAAATTGATTTTTAAAAGAAAATGTAAAAATACCAAAAAACTCTATCATTTCGCATGTTTGACAAAATCGCATCTACATGAAAAATGTTTATCTCTACAGAAGTTGTTTTTACATTTTCAACCTCAAAATTGTAATCGATGCAGGTGATTTCAATGCACTAGTGAGGCAGATCAAAGTAATTTTAATAATCCTATAAAAAATAAAGAATTCTTATTTTTTTAGGATGACTACGAATTTTTTATTCAAAAAAGTTAGGATTAAAGAAATATGGATAATATTATTCCTCAATGAAACAAGGCATGTATTGTCTATAAGATTTCAATAAATTAAATTTTCTTGTGAAATAAAGAAAGTAAAAAGAAAAAAATGTTGGAAACCGACAAATAAATCAAAAGCTATTTACTAAAACATGAAGCCTACATTATAAAAATAATTACCGATACAATTTATGTTTAGATCAGAAATCTGAGAAATTAAATATACATTCCAAGAGGATGTACAAAACTCTTTGAAGACTGTTTAAAACGTGGTATTCATTGAAATTTAATAGTTGTGTAAATGTTTAAGGTACCATTTATCATAGACATTGTTAACAATTAACGGGTTCCTTTAACGAAAACACAGCTGAATGGTAAATCACATTTTACAGACAAAATTCATTTAAGTTGTGCATTTAGGTTCAAACAAACCTCCACAATCTAATATTCTCCTAATCAATAGGGCTATAGCCCTATTGTACTAATGTACTATAGTACATTGTGTCAATTATAACAAAGTTTCTAAATTGCACAATGAAACAGACAAATGAGGGGGGGGGTAAATTTGTAGAGGCATGGAAAATACTGACTCTTTTTTGATAGGTTAGTTAAAAAAAATGACACTAAAACCTTGATTTATATTTATATATACTTATAAACAGCATTTATATACTCATGTATGTATATAAATATTTGAGAAATTGTTAAATCTTTAAATGAAAATTTTAGTTTTAGGTTTCGTTGTTTGTCAAATAAAAAAAAAATAGGGCAACAAATTAAATATTCTTAATTAGTTTTGAACAATAGATGTTTATTTCAATTTACGAATATAATTGTAAAATGTTTCTGCATAAATGTAGAGTTTCGGGAAAAGTACACTACTATCCTTTAAAATTGCTACACCAGGAAGAAATGCAGATAACAAAATGATATTTATTGGACAAATATATTATACTAGAAATAACAAGTGATTAAATTTTCAAAATATTTGGCTGGATAGATCCTGAGAAATCAGTACCCAGAACAACCACCTCTGGCAGTAATAACAGCAGTTATACGCCTGGGCATTGAGTCAAACAGAGATTGGATTGCACGTGCAGGTACAAATGCCCATGCAGCTTCAACACGATGCCACAGTTCATCAACCGTAGTGACTGGCGTTTGGTGACGAGCCAGTCGCTCGGCAACCATAGACAAGACGTTTTCTACTGGTGAAAGATATGGAAAACGTGCTGGCCAGGGCAACAGCCGAACATGTTCCGTATCAAGGAAGGTCCGTACAATACCGGCAACATGCGGTCGGGCATTATCGTGCTGAAACGTAGGGTTTCGCAGGGCTCGATTAAAGGGTAGAGCCATGGGTCGTAACACACCAGAAATGTAACGTGCACTGTTCAAAGCACCGTCAATGCGAACAAGAGGTGACCGAGACGTGTATCCAATGGCACCCCATACCATCACACCAGGTGATGGGCCAGTATGACGATGACGAATGCACGCTGCCAGTGTGCGTTCATCACGATGCCGCCAAACACGGATGCGACCATCATGATGCTGTACACAGAACCTGGATTCATATGAAAAGATGACATCTCGCCATTCGTGCGCCCAGGTTCGTCTTGATCACACCATTGAAGGCGCTCTTGTCTATGACACCCTACACATTAAAATGATTTCCAAACAACTGCAAACATCCAAACTCATAAGTGGGACCCGGAGACACGAACTGATGAGCCTAAGGCCTACCATTCGGCTTCCAGCTCATCAAGGTCATAAAGGATATTGATTTATATTAATTATTACAGTATACAGAAGAATCATAGTACATGTATAAAGATAAACTTAAGAATTAAATTTGACCATATTTCTATAATTATTGCTTACATGTACAAAAGTTTAAGAATCAAAGCGTGACATTGACATGTGTTTTTGCTGTTGTCTTATGCCATCTAGACTGGTATGGGGTGTGGTGCTCCACTTTTGCAACTGAACCGTAATTTGGTATGGATTCATCAGTACACACATGCCACAGGTATCAGTTTATAGTGTAGGCAGTCCTTCACAATTCACTTATACAAGGAACGGACAAAGACAGAAATTACATCCGTGCCCGAAACGGTATTCGAAACCAGGGCCTCCCCATCCACAGTCAGGCAAGATAACCACTGGACAGGGTGGGCGACATGGACATGTGCAAGAAAGCATTTTAATAAAATTGCTTGAGTTAATTTTTTCTATTTTCTATTGGGAAATTTCATTGCAACATAGCATTATATAAGACAAATTTTGTAACAAATATGGAAAATCATTTTATTTATGAATTAAAGAATTTTGCTTATGTATTTAAAATTTAAAGACATTTTCTGTAAAATGGTTGTAGAAATATTATCCCTGATAGTATGAATTTTTATTTGTGTGTGTTTTACTTCCGAAAATATATTTCCGTAACTATAGGTAATTTTCTTAACTTCACAGTTTTGCTTAAAACAAAATTTTTACTATGTTTGAATTTAATGTCTATTTTTAAAATTATAATAAGTGCTTTATGAATGAGCTTTCTTTATAATGAAAATTCATTTAGCATAATTTGAGAGGAAAGAAACATATTTTCTAGTATATAAATCTGAATTTGACATAAGACTTATCAGGAATATGATTGTAGAATAAACGATAACGCAAAGTATTAATCAATTGAAGGCAGCGGTAGTTGGTTAGAGCGTCAGTCTCGCTATCGTAAAGTTGTGAGTTCGATTCTCCATCGAATAAAACTGTCGTGTTCACTAATGGCTACTGGAGCACGTAAAATATTGCGTAGTCGCAATGTCCTCTATGTTCCCATTCCAAATGAATACCTCTGGGGATGGTAGGAGCCAAATCCTGGATATTCCTTGGCTTTCTATATCCAAATTTGAAGATCCGGATGTGCTGCCATCTATGAGCCAAGTCTTTCGTCCACATTCTTGAGACAGTACCCTGTTCAAAAACGGTAGGTGCTTTTTCTAATTTCATTTTCCTAGTCCAGACAGGCGGTCTCGGCTCCGCCAAGTGTCATAATAAACAACATCAACATTAATTTCAAAAATATCTTTTCTTTTTTATAACATCATGATACATAGTTGCTTTACGAACATATGAATTAATTTCAGAGCTTTGAAATTTTAATAATATATTTAAACTAAAAATCTTAAAGTACTATCTTTCAAAAAATTTAAATTCAAATAAAACAAAACATCTATTTTATCGTAATTTAAATTTAGGTTTGTGGTGGTGTGACGTAGGCAATGCTATTCGTACCTCCGTGACTTGGTTCACAGGTGTCCACCGTGGAACGCTAAAATGAGTAGCAGTCTCCGACCTTATTGTAGTCGATGGGTCTAGCCATTAGAAAAAATATATATATATATATAAATTATTAAAATCTCTAAAAACGCTTTGTGCTTCATAAATATACTCCACAATTTTCAAAAAAAATTTGAAAATTGTGATAAAAATCTAAATTGTGTTATATGTTAATAGACCAAAGTAATAGACCAATAATTCGATTATAAATATTACACCAATAATAATAATAATAGACCAGTAATAATAAGTAAATAATAAAACCAATAATTCGAAATAATAGACTAATAATTCGAAATAATAGTCCAATAATTCGTAAATAATACACCAATAATATGAAAGCAAAATCATTATTTCAGAAAAACATTTTCTAATAGGGCGATTATAATTTATGAACAATGATTAAAATTTAGAAATATCTAACGGCAAATAATTTTAAAAATACCTAATTTTATAATACAGTTCGATAGGCTTTCCAAGAAAGATTATAAAATATTGGAAATTAAATAATGCATATATTTAAAAACAATTTTATTTTCTAGTATTTCCAAATGATGTTGTTATTTTACTGATATTATTACGTGAAATTTAATATTTTTGATAAAATCTAGAATTTACTGACTTTATTAAAAAATAAAGACAATTTAATTTTATTCTTATTAAAAACCAAAAAGTGATTCTCGTAAATTTCCAAAAACATTGGAGTAACATAATCCTTCGTATATCTATAATACTACTTTCTTCCATAAAAATAACCAAACCAAATCCCATGCTAATAAAATCAAAGCTTAGGAAGAAAGGCATGAATAATATTTCTCCCTCAAAATAGGAAAAGTTAATATAAAATAGCTAAATAGCATTCCTTTTTTCTAAGAAAAATGAATTTAATTTATACAATCTCTTATAATAACAGTGTAGATGGGCTAACACATGCTTTCTGAATCATGGGGAAAAAAAAAGATGCACAAAATGTAAATTTCATTCAGAAAACTTTCACTCTTGTTTAAAGTAATATAAATATTTGCATATTTTAATGTCAGATTTTACTGTGTTGTTCCCTGCATGTTCTTTAAACATTTTTGAAATTTCAATAATTCAATATAAACCTTTCCCAGGAAAATTTAATATTTATTGAAAATAATCTAACAATATTATTCAGTATTTTATTTAAATCCAGTATTCTTTTATTCAGTAGTGTATGTTATAATTATTACAGAAAAATAAATAGAGTGTCAGAAATGTAGCTTCTAGACTATTTTGCTTTTAATATCGAGAGATAAACACTTAAATTTTATGCAAACCAATATTTTGTTTTTTCTTTACCTTTTTCTTCGGTAAATTTTCCTTTATTGCAAACTAGTAATTATATTGTTTGTCAACTATAGTATTATATTTAAATTTTTAATCTATGAAATAACTTCTACGCAATAATTTTTAGATAGTCTTTTGGTGCGAATCATATTTCGGATCAGATGAATAATTTCATATAATTAATGTTTTGATTACCTTTAACTTAATTTCTTATCTATTAAATAAAATTTTCACCTACCTAAAAACTTTCACTGTATAATCTTCAGATAGTCTTCTATTATAGATCAGGGGTGGCCAAGATGTCGACTGCGGTCTACTGGTAGACCGCGAAGACATTTTAGGTAGTCCACGAAACCATCCCGATAATGACCTCGGATATTAACAATTTAATTTATGACTTATGACATAGAATCAACGAATCATTTAAAATGAAAGTTTACTACAGTCTACGCTTTAAAACCCAAAACAAACTGCAAGGATTTACGATTTAAAGATTTATGATTAAAGGTTTACGATTTATATAAAACCTAAAACGGGCATGATGAGCGCGATTAAAACATTAAAAAAAAACTATAAAAAGGTATACATCTCAATTAAGAAAACATGAATTGAGAAACTTCAAAAACATGGAGGAAGAGTGCATCCATAATCCAAACTTCGAAGATTTCGCTTAATACTTACTTGTTTTGTTTGAAGAATTTGAAAGAAGATTCGCTGATTTAATTAGGTTGAAAGAATTTTATGATATTTTCATTTAATGAAAATGTCAACATTGATGGAGTATCTGAAAAAAATAGGACATTTAATAGATATCTCATCAGTCACGATCGAGGAAGAAATTGTTAAATTAAGATGAGATAAATTACTGAAATCCAGGGCATATTTAGCTATACTGATTTTTGGAAATTAATTTCTGAGGCAAATATTTACAAATTGATATTGTATTTGAAATCTTACTTTGGATCGAGGTATCTTAGCGAATCTGCTTTTTCAACCATGAACAAAAAACAAACATTGGTTGCATTTAACAGGTGAACATTTGTATTTCGTGTTTATGCATTGCAATAAGCTCGTACCAGCCACAATTTGATAGAAATGTCGCAGATATACAGTGCCAAATTTCAAGTAAACGAAGTGAAAAAGGTCAGTTTTTGATATATGAATACTTTGATTATTTTCGTCAGTAAATTTTTATTTTGTAAATATTAATATTAAGTTTTTTTTTTTAGAAAAATTGCATAATTGACCATTTTTTCTTGTTACTGAAAATAATTCGATTTTTTAAATGTGGAGTAGACCCCGGATCTCAAAAGTTTGGCCATCCCTGAGATAGATAGTCAGTTGAATCATATTTTCGGTTAGATGAAGAATATCATATAATTTGTTTTGATTAAACTAATTTTAAAATACTATTCACGAGTCTTAAAATGCATTTAAATATGTGAAAATTTGGAATCTTTCAAAAACTCAAATCACGCGACATGTGATTTCAATTTTTTAGTTGTACGTACTTTCATTTGATTTAAACATTTCAGTAACATAGTTATAATTATTGAAAAAAATAATTTAAACATTATTTTAACTTTAATATCTTATTTTTATTCTTACTGACAGACTACCACAGGAGTTGCTTCTGCAAAGCAGATTGGTTTATGGATATTTCTATTGTAACAAAAGTGTTCCATTTCAAATGGGGGCTCAAATTTTCAAACATTAGCTGTATTTAGGATAGATAAAATATCAAAATATCGTTTTACTCTTAAAGCATTTTGTAAACAAAATCACTTTTCTTGTGGATCCTCCTGACAAAAATGGAAAGCGTCAGGTTTCCTCACAGACAGACACAGACAAATACCCGAGAACTATTCTTACAGAAGACAGTTATTATTTATGGTTGTACAGTAGCTATATATATACTGATAATTTGTAATTAAAAGTACTGTAAACTTACTAATATTTTGTTTAAGAAAAAAAATATTTCTTCTGTACATATAACCATCACGTGTTATATAAACTTAGGAGTTTCTTCTTATAGTTATAATGAGCATTATACGTATAAGTAAGTCGGCATTAAATCTGATCGCTTTGAAGCAAATAAACCAAACTGTTTTTGATAACGCAGAAAACAGAATTTAGTGTGAGAAATGTTATTTTAACACATACATTATAAAATTTCTTCCTTCACACTACTTTATTATATTCATGTTTTTTTTAAATCTTTACTGCCAAAAATTTGTATACTTGTGCTAACTAAATCTATCAATGGGGAAAGTATAAAAATATTTCCTAAATATATATTAAAATTTACTCTTTTAAATAATAAAAAACAAATTAAAAATTTTAATTTTATATTAAATAAAATATCTTTGTAAAAATTTATCTCTCTGGGTATCAATTGTTTCAGTAAGTGTACCCACACATAAATATTGAATTTATAAGTATTCCTATATTGAAGGGTATAAATTTGCATCTGCATTTTATTTCTATTATTTCTTAATTTCTTGTATTTTTGTTCTCAACAAGTTATCTTAGTTTTATTTGTTTGCCTCAATATATTTTCATATTTTTGAAGTTAGTTTTGAAATGCCTTAAAATCCTATATAAATAGTTTACATATTAGGAGTGAAATATTTATCAGCAAGAATGCTGTCCATAATACTTCGATCAAAATTTCCAAGATTTGATTAGGGAGTCTATGTACTTATTTCGAAAAAGCTTCTACTATATTCTGTTGTTGTTACTTATGGCACTTAGTGAAACCAAGCCCACCCGTCTGGGACTGAGGAAATGAATTCAGATAGACCATCTTCCGTTTTTGAACTGAGCACCTCCTTACGAGGGTGGAAGTACGACTTTAGCTCAACGATGGCAGCACTATCTGAGTCTTCCAATTTAGAGATAGGAAGCCAGAGAAGATCCAATCACTGGTTTCTAACACCCCCAGATGAATTAATTTAGAATGAGGACATTTAGGACATAGTGACTACAACATGTTTTACGTTAACAATCGCCATTAGTGAACAAGACGGTCTGTAGTCGGCTGGGAATCGAACCCACAACTTGGCGATTGTAATACTGACTCCCTAACAAATTAAGGTATAGTGGCCTTTCTACTATGTTCTGTTCCATTGCATATAAAATTAAAATATTCTTTAAAAAATCTAAACAAGGTTTTTAAAAAAATATTTCCCTTTGAATTTCCGTTAAAAAAGCGGCTTTATTTTGTGTATCTGCTGAAAATGCGTTTAAATAAACTATTTATTTCAACAAAATCCCTAATAAGCAAAATAGTATTCGTTTAGAAAAAATGCCCATCTGTCTCTCTCGCAATTATTGAATTTTAATTAGTCTCATACAACAACAGGAAAAATAAATTTTTATAACTTTAAAATTCGCTCAAAAACATTTTTAGCTACATAAATCATACCTGAAACTCTATTTTCATAACCACTTTTTCATAAAAATAAATATAATTATATTATAGGATTATTTGTTGTATTATAGGATTTATATATATATATATAATAATATTTTGAAGTTAAATTTATGTAAACTTAGAATTAAATTTCCCTTTATTGATATATATTATATTCCTGATTTGCTGAAGCTTATAGATTTACAAAAGCATTCACCATAACATGAAAGACTTATGTAATGAACTGTAAGTCATATAATAAGAGGAAAGATCATGACTATATTGTTTACACCTATCAAACATTCCCTGCTGTATTAAGTGATATAGATATAAAAAACATGTATTTGACAAAGAAAAACAGCAAAAATATGATTTATTGCTCTTTAATGACGTAGGAGTGGTCGTTACTAATCTTAAGTCATTTGATGATGATGGATTTCTTATTATTATTCTCTATAATATTACACTTCATTTATATTATAGTTTAAATAACGTTTTTCAAGATTTTTTTGTAAATTCGATTTTTTAATTTATGTAGTTGCTCATTTTCAAACTGAATAATCGGGGGAACACTTATGACAAACGTAAATATATTTTTTACATAAAAAGTTATAAAAAATTATAATAGATGCCGAATTAGTAATTAAGTTTATAAATAATTTGTGGAAATCTATTAATTACTAACCATGGATGTGCTTTTTTATTAGCATTAGTTTTAACCGATTTCGTATTGCATTACAATTTTCATAATTTTCAGATATGATACTGCTGATGTTTATGTTGTTACATATGAAAGACACTTGGCGGACAGAGCGAGTTCCGTTTATTGAACCAAGCACCCCTTACGAGGTTGAAAGTACGATGTTCGGATCATAGATGGCAGCACCATCTAGAGTTAGAAGCCAAAGAAGACCCAAAGCCTAGCTCCTAACACCCCAGAGGTATTAATTTGGAATGGGAACATGGAGGACATTGCAACCAGTCACCATTTGTGAACACGGTGAATATTCGGTTAATCCTGGATTCGAACTCGCCATCTTCTGGTAACGAGAATGATGTCCTAACCAACTAGGCCACCGCAGTCCTATATTTTATATATATTGTTTTAATGCAAAAAGTAGTATTGTTTTCGTAATATTATAATAATTATTTTATTACACATTTATCACTTACATTTTTTCTGTACATTTTTTGAAATATTCCTTGAATCACGTTAAATTCTTTACATATATCTGTCCAAATCAGAATATCCTTTACATGTATACAAAAATACATGTGGTCAAAAATTACCCAAAAATTTTATTCTTTCATTTTTTTAATGCCGCTTTACTAAATGCCTTTTCTTTAACATACATAAAGTTAAATTATGATTCAACAGTGAGAGTCAGTTTAGTCAAAGTAATTTATTCCATTACATTTTAAATGAGCTCTTTCAGCAATCAGTTTACGATTCAGATAGAAAGAAATAATCACTTCTACAGGGGATCATTTCAGGTTTTCAGTCTTTTTAAAAAGAGGTTTAAAACCAGAAACGTTTAGGCTCTTAGTGAAAGTGAGGAAACTAATGAAACATTTTTCATTAAAAATAATGGAACCCAAACGCGCGAACAGCGTTTTTCTGTAAACTCTCCTGATTGTGACGATAATCGAAATCATTAAAATTAAGTAGAAGCAAAAGACGTGAAGAGCGTTCAGGTCAATTATATATCCGACATCTCACATGGAGAACATTTGTCGGATCCCTTGGAATTCCTCTGCGATTAGTTTAATTCTTTGGCTATTTTCTTATTTCAGTATTTCTCGCTAAATTAGTTAAAAAGTATTTATTTAAAAAAGTGTAATATCAGGTTATTTCTAGTATCTGAGTATACTTTAAAAAAATACAATGTTGTGAAAGTATTTAGTTTATAGAGTTGAGAGATTTATTGATTAAAAAAAATTATCATATTAGTTTGGGGAAAAAGTAATCCATTATTTTTTTGGTAGACGTCTGTAGTGATCGATATCTCGTCAGGTATATATCAAACAATTTCAGATTTATGCTCGTTGGAAAGGTGACATTTGACACTAAAATATCCTCTTGCGGTTTTTTGTTTGATTCATTCAGTTACGAGTACAAGGTTTTAAAAATGGAAGACAACAAACAGAAAATTCGATACATTTTCGTTTTTCTCTTGTAACGGCAAAAAAGATAGCTGGCGGGCTAAACTTGTGAAAGGTGTTTATCGTCCTATATAAGACTGTAATAACCAGTTAAGTACAATTTTTGTTTCGTCGATTCCGTTCGGGTATTTTTGATGTTAGAGATGCACCT
>JAPDSC010049695.1:0-17854 GCA_026290005.1 Latrodectus geometricus
AAAAAAATGTAACATAAAAAAATATAAACAGTGTATTATTGAGAGGGTAAAATTTGTTCTCTCACTCAGAAACAAATTCTGCAAAGTAACCGGATGTTCTTACTTAAAATTCTATTTATTAAAAAAATTAATAGAATATTTTTCCAATTCGGATTGTTTCGAAGGCATTTATTTTATTACAGTATTTCTACATTATATAGTAACTGTATAAAAATTACATTTAACTCTCTCCAAGAAAAAATCAAATTCAGCATTCCGATTAAGTTTGTGAAAAAAAAAATGCTTTGAATAATATAAAATCAATTTGATGCTTATTTTAATAGATATTAATATTTTGGTAATTGATGTTGCATTATATATTGTCTAATGGTCTAAGGCTAATTTAAGGCATTTAATGTCTGCCTCATAACTGACTTCAGAGACCTTTCATAAATAATGGGCCATATTCACGTGTCGCAAAGGAGAAAACCCGGAAAACTTCCAACCACGCATGTGATAGACGTCCATGCAGAAGACAAAAGCAGAATATTCTCCGCCTTTGTTCGTGCATGGATGGGATCGAACGAGGAGCATTTCGCTCTGAAAAGCGATATCCTGCCACATACCATACAAAAATCCATGACAAGGCCCTAGCTTTGTTTATTATTTAAAATAATTCTTCTTTAATTATTATCTTACATTTTAACAATAAAGAAATAATAACATTAAATTATTCCTATCCTATCTATAAATCTGTGTGTTTTACAGTTTTTCACTGGCAACTAGTGTGCCACATAAAATTACATTTTCCATAAAAAAAGAAAAAATTTATAATGGAAAAATCAATTCAGCAAAAAAGAAATGCTAATTTTTTTTCGAATAAAACTGTAAATTTTACCTGATAAAAACTACAGCTTCTTTATTTAATATAGTTTTTTCTGGTATAATTGGTATAGGAAAAAAAAAAAAAGAAAGAAGGAAACGTAATACATTTATTTGGCTAAATTGATGTTACTAATTTATTGAATATAATATTCAAAAGAAAAAAAGTACTTTTTCTTTTGATGATAATAACTCTCATCTTGCAAAGTTAAATTTGTGAAGGAAACAATACAGCTGATTGAATAAATCTCAATAAAAATTTATTATTTTATACAAAAATAATGGCTCTTTATAATTATGCATATATCCATACCAAAATTCCAATGTCTACAAAAATGCTGTCATTAGTTCAAGATAAGCATAGTATATATCATGAATACTATCTTGAATGATTTGTAATGTATATTTGTTATTTATTTTAATATGCTTACTTACTTTGGATGCATAATTTTTAGCATTATGTAAATAAAAATAAATAAAAGAATTTATTCGTTGGTAATTTTTATCAATAAACATAAATGCTTTAGATATTAAGAAAGTGTAGAAAAGTATCATCTTTCTGCGTGTGTATGAAAAAAATTTCTGAAGCAATTTAAAAATTATTGAATAACTATAGAAATAATGTCTGTTAAACTAATTTGTCCTATAAATTATATCAAGTTATGTCATTTAGAAATATTCATATTAATATAAGTAAATTGGTTTCATATTACTTTGATACAGAGAATTTGAAAATAAATGCATTCACACAAAATATAATAATTATAATTTCATAAAATAATAAAACGTTATAAAACACTGTAACATAAATTAAAAAATATTTTAATCCTTATGTTTACAAACAGTTACATGTTTAAGAATTGAAAAGGATATCAATATTTATTTATCTTTCTTTCTTTCTTTCTTTTTTTTTTCCTTTAAATGTCTTCAAAAAAAAAAAAAAAAAAAAAAAAAAAAGAAGGAGAAGAAGAGAGGGAGAATCGAGTGGAGAGGAGGAATACAGTGAGGGTTTGCAATACCAACTGTATTTTAATTCTAGGTTTTGATATCACAGATACTTTAAATTAAACTATTTCTCGTGTATTTAAATAGAATTTTGTAAAGAAAAGAGCGTAAAATTATGCATTAATGAAATATATTACAAATATAATTGGGATTAAAATATTAGACTATTTATATAATTATAAATACTTACATTAAATATGCTTACACAGCGAATTAATATTTTCGATAAAAATATTTGTATTGTCGTACTTTAATTAAATACAGCATAAATTAAAGTTTCAGGGTTCATCAACATAATCATTTTAATAACTCAAATAGTATCCATTCATTATATGAATTAGTACAAAGCATATTATTAATACATAATTGTCATCGTTATTTTTTGCACCTGTTTCAAATTTTTGAAGCATGATCATAAAATCTACCCTATCTAATATCTCCACCCTATCGAACAATTTTTCCTGTATCATAAATGTGAGAAATAAGAAGATTGTGGAGCGTTAATCTGCGCTTTAGGTCCCCTACTCTGCCTACTTGGCGAAAAATGCACCAAGCGTGGTAAACCGGACGTTTTTATACCTAATGAGTTCTTTATGGCAACCTCCGGGAGAAATAATTTGCGCTTTTTCGAGCATGCTCATTGATTGGTTTTTTTCTTTTAGCATTTTCATTGGTCGTTAATTAGTTTCAGTTTAAAAAATCGGTCATTTTCATTGGTTGCTAATTTGCTTAAAACCGTTAAAAATCGTATTCCATTATCGCCATGGCAACAGCGTTTTTGAAAACCGGCCAAGTACGGGACAAACAGCACACTTTCGCCAAGTTGGCAGAGTAGGGGACCTAAAGCGCATTTTCACCATTGTGGAGTATTCTTAAAACTAAAAAATTCTAATTTTGTACACGTTTTTTTATTTAAATCTTCTGAACGATCTGAGAAATTGTACTTTTGCTGACACCAGTTGTCCTCAAATTATCTGGTAAATATTTAAAGCCATTTTAAGAATTTTTTTTCTCATAACTTCCCATATACATTTTTAGTTAAGTATTTTTGAATGCGATTGCTTAATTTATCATTCATATTATTCCGTATATAGGTATACTTATTCTTTTCTTTTGCAATTGTAGATACTGAATTAGTTCCAGCTGTAGAAATTAGAAGATTATTGAAAGAAGAAAATCTATTGCAGAATTTCTTCATCTTTTTTTTTTCTTTTTTCCTTTTCATTTTTTTTTCTTTTTTTTATTTTTGGTAAGTTTATGTTTTTGAAAGTTTTTATTCCTTTATGTAAATCCTCTATATAATTATGTGACTATATATGCAAATTTCTGCTTTACAGTAAGCGACAATTTCGGTTTCTTCTCTAAAAATTATAATTTTAATTTTTTTCATTTCAATTAATGTAGCAATGTTGAATACATTTTAAATAAAAACGTTTACTTAATTATTTACAATTCATCATTATTATATCGTTTCACATTTTATTATTTTGCATACATTCTTCTATAATTATAGATATATTATTTTTGATTTCAGGTTTTATTTGCCAAAAGATGAGAGACTTTTAAAAAAGTGTAATCTGAGTGTTAAAAGTACTCTTGCTTTGGTAACTATGTTTTTACTGTCAAAATATTTTGTCCATATTAATTACCAGGATTATTTTTAAATATGAAACTAATAATAATCAAAGTTAAGTTGTTGCAATTATAGATATTGTTTTAATTTTATAGGATTTGAAATTGAAAAATAAGAAAATATTCTGAAGACGAAAGCCTATTACAGTACTTAATATTTTCGTAAGTTTAGTTTATCTATTTATTGGTCTTTATCAATTATATAATCATATTTCTCTTGAAGCAAAATTTCTATAATTGTATTTGTGCGTTACAATAAACAGTTTTGGATGCTTAGTGTTTTGTTCTCTATAATTAAAGTTACATTTTTGACATTTTCATTATAATTAATGTTGTTTGTTGTTGTTGTTTCTTATCCCATCTGACTGGCAAACTGGCTTGAATAAGTGCCATTGAAAGTGAAATAAAATACTGGCTGACTCATCGCATTCTAACCGGAATTTCGATGAAAAAATCTTTATTGTTAATTCGTCGTTGTTTTTATTTTCATTTCAGCTTTTGAAAATATATTCTTTTATTTCGTTAATATTTGATATTTACAGCTATAATCACTCTAAAGGAAGAATTATCAAAAATGTATGAGAGTTCGAAATAATAGACATTTCAATTTCCAAAGTTAATAAAATAAAATAAATGATTTATATATATATAGTTTTGTTTAAATGCATATATTAAGTAATACTTTATCACTTATTATATTAGAATCTTGTTCTAGCATACTTATAAGCAATATCTTGATATTAAATTTTATAAATCGCCAGAATTGATTTGTTCATTAATGTTTTCAATATTAATTTGTTATACGAATTCATTTTTTCATTTTTCTTATAGAAACGATATATTATGCATATTTGTTGTATGATTTTTTTTTCTTTTGTTGAATCCAATTTATTTAAAACATTGTTGTGATGCATTACATTATATGTTGAGAGCTAAGTATCATATTTTATGTGTTATTATAAAAATTATTTAAATAAGAATTTCTCATATAATATTTTATTACCAAGTATCTGATATATAATTTTGTATTAATTTTAAGAATGCTATTGTTGGTGTTTAATAGGTTTAATTATTTTTTTTTAACTTGTTTGCTTATTGATCATTTATGTTGTGTTTATTTGTAGTTTACTTGGTAAATGTTTGCAAATTTTACATTGTATAACATTAATGTGTACATCATTAATTATATTATAATGTCATAGTTACTTGCATGCTAATCGCATAAATAGTTTGTAAAAGCAGATTGTGAAGATTACTTAACTTGATAAGTTATTGCAGCTGTTTCGAAACTATATTAATTCAAATTTTTAATAGTTTAACTCAAGATTATTGGTGAATATTAGATAATATTTTGCATTTTCTACAAGTATAATTTTTTTATAAAGTCTTTATGAATATTTATTCTATATTGTTTACATTTACCTCAAAAGGGTTAAAGGATACTTATTTAATTCTTCTTCTTCTTAGATTTGGGTTTGTATGTCATTGGGCACCTCTGTTTTAATCAGCATTTTGTACCGCAAACTCCAAACCCAATATTTCATAGTTCAAGTTGCTCGGGTCACCCACTTTATTAATAAAGTCCGATAACCCTTTAATGGAGTTTAGGTGTAACTCTTTAGTATGGGTGATGCCTAAAGAAGTTAATCTAGAAAGGGCAAGGGCCTCGCATTCATAAATGATATGCTTTGTCGTTTCCTCTTGCATATGACATTTCCTGCAGATGGGGTCTTGCTGAAACAGTCCCATTTTATGAAGGTGTTTTCTGAAATGGTAGTGCCCAGTTATGAAAACTACGATTAAACGTATTTTCTCCCTAGAGTATCTTAGAATTTCAGAGGCAATCCTCACTGATGGTTCGCAGATCATACTTTTAGCGTGGGTTTGGCCAGGAGTGTTTAGTCAAGCTTCGTACATCCTCTGTTTTTCCCATCTAAGAAGAGTGGTTTTTGTGGTATTCAAACTGATCCCACAGAAGAGTTCTGCATCAATGGGAATAAGAGACGATCCTTGTTTAGCATCAGCCTTTTCATTACCTTAAATTCTTTTGTGTCCTGGCACCCATACAAGGATCACCTTGTTTCTAGTTGCCAGTTCTGTAAGAAGGTTCCTACATTCCAAAATCATTTTAGATTTGATTTCGAAAGAATTGAGCTCTTTTAAAGTAGCTTGACTATCACTTAAAATGAGAATCCGTTTACCGTGGTATCCCTTCCACATATTAAGTCGCAGACAGTAGATAATGGCCAGAACTTCTGCCTGAAAGACGGTAGCGTATCACGCAAGGCTAACAAATAAGCTGGTTCTTGGTGACACGCCACATACTCCCAGTTCTGAAAGACTGTTTTTCAATGATCCCTCAGTGTACCAGATTAGATATCCTGTCTTAGTTTGGAAAATGTTGTTGTCCCATTCGTCCCCAGTTGGAAAAACTATCTCAAATGTCCTTTCAAACATGTATGACTTTTTCATGATGTCCGAGGGCATTTGGAAAGTAGAATCTTGAATTTTCCCAGTAATACCCCTGTGCACTTTGGTAATAGGCTGGTCGTACCATTGGTTTTTTTAACTTCATTCTGTATGCAGTCATTCTGGCAGTGCTGCAGATGAAGATGTCTAAGGGAGTCAGACCCAACATAACTTCCAATGTTCTAGTTGGTGCGGTGGACATTGCTCCTGTGATGCAGAGACAGTCCAGTCTTTGTAGACCTCCTAGTCTGTCAATCACAAGTCTTCTGTTCCACCTCACGCCACCAGATCACACAGGCATATGTGAGAATGGGCCTGACAATAGCTGTGTACATCCATAACATCAGTTTTACTTATTTAATTAGTTAATCATATATATAATCACACAAGTTTTGATTTATATTGTAATTTCTCTTAGACAGTAACATAAGGTAAACATGTGACTGTCTAAGAGAAATTACAATATAAATCAAAATGGCTTTTCTCTCTGAAAAAAAGGTAATTAAAGATACATTACATAATACTGTCGAAGACCTGAAACAATTAGTAGATGCCGAAGTGAAAAGGTTAGAAAGAGAAAATCAGCGTTTAGCGAAGGAAAGAGAATTCGAACTTGAAAAGCTTAGACTGCAAACGCCAAATTCTATTACAGCTGTACATCCCAGTCACATTGATCCTTTACCTATAGGGATTGATTTAAAAACTGTCTTGCCTACATTTATCCCTCATGCAGATGATATGACTTTATTTTTAACAATGTTTGAAAGACAGATGAAACTTTTAAATATATCTACTGATTATTGGTTGGTTGGTTGGGTTTTGTGGCGCAAGGTCCAAAAAGGACAAGCCTACTGATTATTAGGCATTACATTCAGTTGGTGTACTTCCAAGAGATATAGGTAAACTAATCACGAGAGAGCCAGAAGAAATGTTCAAAAATTACAACCATATTCGTACTATATTGTTGCAAAAATTTAAGCTGACAGCAGACCGGTTCAGAACTCTTTTTGGTCCACATCAGAAACGTGATCATTCCACTTGGAAAGATTTCTTTTTTGATCTCAGAACATACTTTGAAGGTTGGCATAATGAGTTAGGAATTACTTTATTTGACAAATTAAAAGAACTTATCCTTGCTGATCATATGAAAAAAATTTTCCTCTAGAATATAAGAATCATTATTTAGACAGTTGGGAAACTCAATGATCCTGTCTTGTTAGATGATAAGCTCGACTTGTATGAAAGTATAAAATCCCCTTTTCAGAAAGTAGCAAAACCTTCAGAATCCTAAGAATTATATAAATCTAAATTTCCTAGAACTTCTGCATTCAAGAATTAAAGCAACACCACTTCCCTAAATATGAAAAGACTGATGTTTTCAGAACCTAAAAAATACCATTTCTAACTCAAACTATATGCCATCACGAAATATTGAGAAATCTGTTTATTGTTATCATAAATCCTGAAATTAGGAAAAGAATTATTCCAGCCAATCGCTTCTTCTGTGGCTTAAGAGCATTATTGAAATCTTACTTAATAACAAGAAAGACAAAGATCTTGCTGTATAAGGTACTGATCAAGTCGGTTTTGACTTATGCCTCTGAGACATGGACCTTAACAAAAAATGAAGAAAAGATATTAGCGACCTTGGAAAGGAAGGTCCGGCGAATCATCTTTGGCGCTGTTCTCTATAATAGCAACTGGAGAAAAAGATACAATTTTGAAATATGTAAGATTTTTAATGACAATGATATTATCAAGTCTATAAAACTAAGCATAATGAGATGGGCAAGACATCTAGTAAAGAATGAGCCCAGAACGAACAACATTAAAAGTTTTTAATGTAACCCCCTCTCATGAAAGACCAAGAGGAAGGCCCCAAAAGACATAGAAAGACTGTATGGATGAGGACTTTGCCATCCTAAAAGTAAAGAACTGGAGATCAATTGTTGGGAGAAAGGCAGATAGGGAAAAGCTGCTGAGGAAGGCCCAGGCCCACAAAGGGCTGTTGTGCCAATGCTGATGATGTTTATTGTTATGGATGTGGTTATCCAGGCTTTATAAAAGCAAAATGTCCAAAGTGCTCTTTCAAGAAAGACAGTGCGCATGTCAATGCTACACAGATGTTTATTTGTATCACCTCTTCAATAGCTTTACTTGACATTAAAGATTATGAAGCTACAAGGACAGTTTGTGTTGACACAAACTGTCCTTGTAGCCAGCCAATAAGTTGGTGGAGAACTGATGTTTAACTTTTTAAAGAACCTAGGACAAAAATTTATAGAAGTTAATCTTACTGTGTGTCTTGCTGATGGTCAACAAACCTCATCAATTGTTGAAAAACCTACAGTACCAATCGCTGTTCATGGACGAACTTTCCGAATCGATATGAGTTTTCTGCCACTTGCAAAGGCTAATCGTACTATCTTAGGTTTGACTTTTTGAGAAAATCAGGAGTTGTGATGGACATGAAACACAGTTGCTGGTATTTTGGTGATAAACCAAGCAATAGAATACAATTTGTAAAAGATTTATCCCTACGAAGAAATGACATTCCTATCGAAGTCTGTAGTAGCCCTTGTCATATGAGCTAATAATCTTTGTTTGCAAGAAGAAGAAGGGCAGTCTCTTGATACAGAAAACAGAAATCATTTAATCGCCCTGATTAATGAAAATGAAGATATTTTCCAGCTCGGAAGAGAACCGACTCTTTATGTAAAACACTATATCAATACAAAAGATCATCCATCAGTTTTATCTTCTCCTTGTACACTTTCTCCTAAAAACAAAGAGATTTTAAGAAAAGAAATTGATAAACTTTTAGCCAATGATGTTATAGAAGAATGTGAATCCCCATATGCATCACCGGTAGTTTTAGTCTCTAAACCTAATGGAATCCTTAGATTATGTATAGATTATCGTAAGCTGAATGCGATAACTGTACCTGATAAGTATCCACTGCCTCTTATGGATGCTTTTTGCACGATGGAAATCCCCAGCTTTTATGTCTACTCTTGATCTAAAGACTGGATATTATCAAATTGAGGTTAATCCTGAGGATGAAAAAACTGCATTTATGTGCCCTTTTGGTACATTTAGGTACAAAAGAATGCCATTTGGTTTAAGAAACACTCCAGCAACCTTGCAATGTCTTATGGATCAGTTCCGCAATGGACTACCATCAATGAATATCCTAGTTTATTTGGAAGGCATTTTTGTTATGTCTGAAACTTTTGAACAGCATATTCAAGATTTAAACATAGTGTTTGATAGACTTCGAAAATCTAAATTATCAGCAAATAGAGATAAGTGTAAATTTGCATGCTCTCGTGTAAAATATGTAGGATTGTGGATCACTCCTAATGGAATAGAGGTGGATCAAGATGATAGCAGCAATGCAAAATATTCCCTGTCCAAGAAATGTCAAGCAGTTGCAGTTATTTTTGCAAACTTGTTCATGGTACAGAAAATTCATCCCAAACTTTTCAAATATCCCTAGTCCCTTTAGCAGTTTGACAAAGAAGAACATTGAGTGGAAATGGACTGAACCAGAGTATCAAGCCTTTCAAACTCTAAAGCAATGTCTAGTAACCCCACCAGTATTGAATTAAGTTCATTTTACAAGGCATTTTATCATTCAAACTGATGCAAGTAGTTATGCTGCAGTTCTTCTACAAAGTGAAAATACTACTGAGGAACAACCAACAGAATATTCCAATAGACTTTTAAGCTCTTTTGAAACAAACTACTCGACAACAGAACGAGAACCCTTAGCAGTCGTATGGGTCTTAAGCAAATTTCGAGGCTATATTGAAGGTTCTGATGTTACAGTAGCATCAAACCACAAACCTTTAAAATTGTTAATGACTTTAGCAACACCCTCTGCAAAATTAGCCAGATGAGCAATTCAGATTCAGGCGTATAATTTGAAGATAGATTATTTTCTAGTAAAATGTAAAGTTGGGGTTGACATGCTCTCCAGACTTGTGGAAAGCAGGGACCAGAAAGATGAAAAAACTTGTGATTTAAGAACAATTGTTATTGATGTCCCATCCAGAACAGCTCATGAACTTTGAACGGAACAATTGAAGGATCTTGAGTTGGATCTTGAGTTTGGAAGATATTAACAAAACTGTTGACTTTGTGAATTGGACGGAGATAGGGTACCTCTTGAATCAAAGTGTACTGTATCGTTACTCTCCACACTCTAAAACTGAAGAAGTGCAATTGGTTGTCCCTTCTCATGAAAGAGATCACGTCCTTAAACTTACGCTCCCACAGGAGAGTATTACGCAGCTGATGGTACTGTTTTTCGATTATCATCTCGATATTACTGGACTGGAATGTGAAAATATATTTCAGATTATGTCAAAACTTGTGCAGAATGTATCAGATGCAAAGCAAGAAACCAAAAATCTGCTGGTTTATTGCAATTGTACCTGATTTGAACTTGTTATTGAACTTGTACCTGCTCAACATTTCGAAAGCATCACCACTGATCTTTTTGGACCCTTAACAGAAACGAGCAAGGGCATGAAGTGGATCTTCATCGTTGAAGACTGTACAACGAAATGGGTTGAACTATTTCCATTAAAGCAAGCTACTTCTAAACAATGTTCTTTAAGATTGTTAAATGAAGTCTTCTTAAGATATGGAATACCACGTCTCCTGATAAGTGACAAGACACGATTTGTCAGTGCAATAATGCAACAGTTATGTTTTGTTTTGAGATCAATCAAAGTCTCATACCTGTTTACCATCCACAGGCCAATCCTGTAGAATGCAAAAACAGAGATTTGAAGCTTCGTTTGGCAATGATAGCAGGTAACAACCATACATTGTGGACTGAACAATTACCATCTATTAGATTCGCAATGAACACTATGCAAAATGTGAAACTACTGTTGTACGGCAGCTTATCTAAACTTTACCATAGAATAACGAACTATAGATGATGTAATTTCTGATCTGCGTACTGTTATCCATAATGATAATTTTGTGCCAGAATTCACTCCTTATTTAAAACGTTTTGAAAAATATAGGTCACAAATCAAAGAAAATATCGAAAAAAGTCAAGATTGTCGAAGAGCATATGCTGTTAAACCACGTAAATCAAATCCTGATTATAAACCCATTGACTTAGTTTGGATCAAATTCCATCTGTTAACTAAAGCTAGCCAAATAAAAGTGCAAAATTTACGCCTACAAAGGATGGATCTTACATTGTGTTATCCCCAAAATCACCAACTATTTTTGAAATAGACAGTTGCGATAAACCTGGTGAACCCTTAGGTGTATACCATGCTCCAGCACTAACACCTTATCAGAACGTTTCTCAAAACCAAACCATTCTCCTGTGGTTCCTTTAAGGAAAAGAGGTAGACCTCCAAAACAGCCTTTTGGTAAAACTGCTGGACAAAGTAAAAAAACTGTCCATGTTACCCCATATTGCCGAAACGGCCTTCGAAGATGTAGGGGGAAGGCTGTAGCGGTTATAACTACAGCTACCTTCCCTGTAAAATATAGGATAGATGGCGCTAGGCACAACAAGGAAGTTTTCCCAAATATATATATATATATTTTTTTGTTATGTATTAGTTTTTGTAGTTGCTGCTGCTCTGTTTTTAGCTCTTTGATGTAATTATTATTAAGTTTACCAATAAAGTAGTTATAAGTTACATTTTTGACATTTTAATTTAAATTAATGTTGTTTGTTGTTGTTGTTGCTTCGTATCCTATCTGATTGGCCAATTAGCTAAACCAAATCCAAGAAATCATTAATTGATTGAAAATAAAATCCAAAACCAGAAAAGTTCTTTGAAACAAATCCATTTATTTTTCCAAGACTCAAGTATGAATCTTGATAAAATTTTAAATGAAAATATTTACCTAATAAATTTTGTATTACGTTGGGGAAAAAGTTATCCATTATTTTTTGGGTAGGCGTCTGTAGTGATCGCTATCTCGTGAGGTATCTATCAAACAATTTCAAATTTATGCTCATTGGAAAGGTGACATTTGACACTAAAATATTCTTTTGCGGTTTTTTGTTTGATTAATTCAGTTATGAGTACAAGGTAACGGAAGACAACAAACAGAAAATTTGATAGATTTTAGTTTTTCTTTTATAATGGCGAAAATGCTAACCAGGTGACTAAAATCGTGAAAGGTGTTTATCGTCCTATATATTACTGTAACAACCAGTTACGCACAATTTTGGTTTCGTCGATTCCGTTTGGGTATTTGGATGCTAAAGATGCACCTCGCATGGATACAACATCGTCGAGAATGTCTATAAAATATCAAAAATTATCAAACTTGACAGCAGTCGTAGCTTCGCGCAAGACCTAAAAATCTACATGAAAACTGTTTTAAACCTTTTTACAAAGCGAATCTGAAAGAAGTTACAAAAAGTTCACGTAAAAATAATGGATTTCTTTTTCCCCAACCTTATATTATAACATTGTTCTATACTTTAATATTTTATATACTTCCTATTAACTAAGCATACATTATTTCTGTGATTAGGTAGTGTTTTCACGAAAACTGAAAAATGCCAAAAAAGAGGAGTGAGTATAGAAACTTTCATCACTTTTAAATAAAATTTTACATTACCTAGCTTTTCAGAAGTGAAAAAACTTCGTTTAAATATAAATATGTTAATCTATCCATATATAGTTTGAAGTTATTAGAATATTTATTAAAAATATTTTATTGAAGTTATTGTTAAATTTTCCTTAGTGCAAAAAATTCATTTTTTTAAATTTAGCATTATCTAGACTTTTTTTTAATGAATGAAAGTTTTACCTTAATACACTAATGTAGATTTATATATAGTTCATATGTACCAGAATAATCTATTAAAAATATGTCATTCAGTTAATTACATATTTTTTTCATTACTCAAGCATCCTGTAATTTTTAAAAATATTCAATATTATCTTTTACTTTTTTGAAATGAAAATGAGTTTCATTTTATTTAACAAATGAATTGTTTTTATATCTATGTAATAAATGTTTTTCAAATGTTTACATTTTGCATAACAGATTAAACATTAATTTTTTAAGGAAATTTAACATTATCTAGCATTTTTGAAAAGGAAAGAGAATTTATCTATATTTATCTATAAAATTTATTAAGTGTTTGAATACTGATTAAAATATTTTATTCAAATGATTAAGTTTTCCTTAAATGATGAAAATTCTATTATTTTTTTTAGCATTGTCTAGCATTTCCAAAATTAGGAGAAATTTTAGTTTACTTAGGCTTATCTGAATACAGTAATTATGTAACAAATTAAACATTTGAATATAACTCTTCTGGAGTGCAGAATTCCATTACATTTTAATAAAATTTAACAATATCCTAAATTTCTGAAATGAAAATCTAATAGGTGTTATTTATTACATATAATGTATTTATGTTTATTTTATAAATTGCACATGTTTATCTATAATTTATTTTTATATATATGCCTTAGAAAATTATTATTTTTAATTAAATTTTTCATTAGTGCTGAAAATTCTATTATGTTTTGAATAAAATTTAGCATTATCTAACACTTCCCAAATTAAAAGAAGCTTCATTTTAGTTTACCTATCTTTATCAAGAAATAATTTTATAGAATTGAATAGCTATTTAAAGCATTTTGATGAAATAATTATATTTTTCTTAACAGCTGAATTTCCTTTAAGCGTTTTTAATAAAATATAGAATTATCTAGTTTGATATTTATTTTTGTGTGATAGAATATTTAGATAAAACATTTTGATCAAAATATTAAATTATTTTTGAGAGCTGAACCTTCTAGATTTTTTAGAGATTCCTTAAAAATATTAATATGAAATGAAAGGAAGCTTAATTTTAACTTAGCTATATTTATCAAGTTATAAGTTTTATGTATTAGAATACTAATAACTAAATAAACATAAATAAAAATTTGTTAGTTTTTATTTATTAGGTTATTTGTGAAAAATATTTTACTCAAATAATTAAATTTGGGGCTTGAAATTTCAACTAGATATCGATATAATTTGATATCATTTAACAAAAGTGAAATGAAGAGAATTTAATTTTAATTCCCTCATATTCATATGTAAGTTTTCATGTATCAGAATATTAATTATTTTTTTAAATAATTATATTTTCTTATGTGCTAAAATTGCCATTACCTTTTTTTTTAAAAAAAAATGTAGCACTTTTAGATTTCATAATTAAAAAGAGAGACGTTTCAGTTAAAATTTCTTTACCTATGAATATACAATAGAATATTTAATGGAAGTATTTAGATGAAAAAAAAATTAGATTTTTAATGAAAGTTATCGTCTTTATTAATTTTTTAATCAAAATTTAGTATTATCTAGAATTTCTGAAAAAATAAAGTGTTTCATTTTAATTCATCCATTAATTATTTTACTGTAGTATTGATTTTTTTATTGTATATAGTGTTGATAGTTTTATCGTATTTATTGAAAATTCATATCAAATTTTCAAATAATGCAAATTTTGTTGCAGAAACTTCCATTATTTTTTGAACGAAATTTAGCTTTATCTAGTATTTTCGGAAGGAAAATTTTCAGTTTTGTCCATACATGTTTATAGAAAAATAATCTTTATTTATATAAGTATACTTATGACAAATATTTCATTAAAATACTGTTGAATGCTTCAAACTATTTTTAATAAAATTTAACAAAATCTAGCATTTCTTAAATAAAAAGGAACTATTTTAATTTATATATAAATTGTTTTTATGTAGTAGGTAATTGATTCATTTTTAATAAAATATTAATTAATTTTTGAGTAAAAATTAGAATTGTGTAGCATTTTTATGAATTTACTTTAGTTTACATATGTTTATGCATAAATCGTTTTTATAAAGAAGAAAATATATTTAAAATAATTGCTCAAGTAGTTTTACATTTCCCTTGAAGGTAGGAACTTTCATTATTTTTTTAAAGAAAAATGAGCATAATATAAAAGTTATGAAAAGAAAAAAAAAACATTGTTTTAACCACGTTATGCTTATCTTACCAAAGTTTTTATGTATTAGAATATTTATACAAACTATTTCATTCGTGTAGTTAAAATTTCTTCAAACGTTACAAATTCCATTGCGTTTTGAAAAAATTTAGCATTGTCTAGATTTTTTAAATGAAAAGAAATTTCATTTTTGTTTACCAATGTTTAACAATGCAAGTTTTATGTAATATAATTATTTAATGCATTTTGATCAAATAATTACAATTTTCTTGAGAACGGAAACATATATATTAATTTTTTAAAATAGAAAGCAATATTCTCCAGTATTTTAGAAATTTAGAATAAATCTTTCTATTTTAATCTTTTTTAGTTTATTTATACATTTTTTACTGCAATAAAATATTGTCATTATTTAACACTTTACAAAAGAAAAGAGGTTTCATTTTAGTTTAACTTTGCTTATCTAGGAAAATTTTTATGTAATAGAATAATTATTAAATATATTTTGATCAAATAAATACAATTTTCATTAGAGATGAAACTTGCATTAATTTTTATAAAATAAAATATAGAATTATCTTGCGTTTCTAAAATGAAAATGTTTAATTTAAGTAATAAATAATTTTATTATAATAATATATTTACTAAATAATTTTTTCAAACATTTTAAATTTACTTGTAATTTAATTTAGCAGCTTCGATCTTTTTATCAATGGAGATAAGTCCTTATCTATTATCTATCCTTTCTGAAATGAAGTTTCTTTTTGTTTACAAAGCATTATCTATAAATAATCCTTTTTGGGTAAGAATACTAATTAAAAATATTTGATAAACATATTCGCGAGTACCAAAATTTTAGTTATGTTTTAATTAAAATTTACCATAATTGGGAACAACTAAAATTAATAGAAGTTTTATTAAAAAAATTGAGTAGCATAATTAATCTATAGATGAATTATACTTATATATATTTTGTCAATAGATAATTTTTGTATGGTAAAATATTTATTAAAAGTATTTCAAAACAGTTACGTATTTCTTAAGAGAAGAAGATTTTATTCTATTAATTTTATAATTAAATTTAGCATTATCTAGAATTTCGAAAAAAAAGAAGTTTCATTTTGGCTTACGTATTTAACGATAAAGTAGTACAATACCTATTAAAGTTATTTTATTCAAATAATCTAACCCTGAAACTGCCAATGATTTTTTTTAATAAAACTTCACATTATCTAGCTTCCTAAATCAACAGAAGTTTAATTTTATTTTATTTATGTTTATCTATTCAAAATTTTCACTTAGTAAAAATCCTGTTAATATAATTTCATTCATATAATTAACACTTTCAGAGAGTTAAAATTTCCATTATTATTATTTTTTTTAAGAAATTTTACTCAATTATGCAGTTTTGAAATAAAAAGAAGCATTATTTTGTATTTGGTTTGCTTATATGCAGGTAACTTTTATAGAGAAATTATTAAAAACACTTTTTCAAACGGTTACTATTTTTTTCGAGTATTCAAATTTCTTTTATTATTATTTAATAAAATTTAAAATTATCTAACATTCTTTAAATGAAAAATTTTATTTTTGAGCAAATTATTTATTTAGCACTTTTGAAATGAAAAACATTTCCTTTTTGTGTATACATTTCACCTATTAGAGTGAATATTCAAAGTACTTTTCAAATTATTAAATCTTTCTTAAGTGTCAGAAACTGCAAAATCTTTTAAATGGCATTTAGCATTATCTAGAATTTGTCAAACGTGTTTTTTAGGCATATAAAAATTTAATGTATTCGAGAATATATACTAAAAATATTCAAATAATTATATTTTTCTTAAATCTAAAACCTCCATAACTTTTTGATAAAACTTAGCATTATCTAATTTTCTAAAATAAAAAATATATTTCTTCAAAGTTTTCTTATGATCGTATTTAAATATTTTGTATCTAGAAAACAGTTTTTTTTTAAATTAAATAAATTATTTTCGTTGCTAAAATTTCCTTTACATTTTTGATAATATTTTACATTATCTAGCATTTCTAAAATGAGCAGAAGTTTCCTTTTAGTTTACATGTTTATCTACAAATAATTTTTTATCTAGTAGAATATTTGTTTGAAATATTAGATTCAAATTATTAAATTAAGAAATAAATTAATTTGCCAAAACTTTTTTTAATAAAATGTAGGATTTTCTAGGATTTCTGCAATAAAAAATTCTTTTTAGCTTTATATTTTTAAACAGATTTTTGTATCAAAATATAAATCAAAATATTTTCAAATAATTAAATTTTACTTCATTTATGAAAATTCTATTATTTTATTTTAATTAGCGTTATTTTGAAATTCTGAAGTGAAAGGAAGTTACATATTAATTTAAATGTTATTTATTTTCAGTTTTTACTTATTAAAATATTTTTAATTAAAATTATCCTTTATGTTGAAACTTCCATTACATATTTTGGAACTACTTTGATATACCACCCAAATCTGAAATTTGGCGACTTTTTTTAATCGCCAAGCAAAATACCTGTTTTGGCGCTTTTTTTCACGCCAAGATGGATTCTCGCTAAATACAAATAATTAATAACAAAAAAAATTTAAAAAATGGTGCAAAATACAAGAAAATACTAAATTTGACAACAGCAAAAACCTAAAAGCTGAAAAAATCTAAATTGGTAACACCAAAATAAAAAACAGCAACCCTAAAAAGTCAGTTGGGAGTGCCAGATTTGGCGTTTAATTTTTGGGGGGGGGGGTATATCAAAGTTGTTCCTATTTTTTATTATGTTTGTCATTATTTAGATATTATCAAGTGAAAAGAAATTAAATTTTATTTTATATTTGTTTATCCATAATTAAATTATTGTAATATTAATTTAAACATTTTATGAAATAAT
>JAPDSC010049697.1:0-21146 GCA_026290005.1 Latrodectus geometricus
TTTTTTTATCGTTTTTCAATAATAAAACTTTTAGATGAATTGTTAATTGCATTAACATTTTGTATTAATTGATAAAATTGTGAAGTTTGTCTAAAATTAGAAAATATATATTACTTTGCTATTATTATTTTAAAAATCCAGTCATGCATTTCAATTTATAGCATCAATCTCTCAAAAAATCATATAAGCTTCATAAAAGAAATATTTGAAAGCAATCAATTTCTCAAAACCACATGATAAATGCACCTGCAACTGACGGAAATACCTAAGAGAGACCTCATTGGAAAAGAAATAATATTGCCACTGTGCTCTTCCAACATTAATCATTTCAGTAGATTATGATATATTCTAGTTTCTTTCATCTGAAACAGCCAACGCTTTCTTGTAATACCTCTAAAACAAAATATGAAAGATCTTGATTTGATATTTACAAACATTTTTCATCTTCTCGTCATGGCACATTATTTGACATAAATAATTTATTTATGAAGTTAACTCGAAATTTGTATAAATGACGGTGAAGTTATAAAAATAATTTGTAGTAATTGATAAATTTTATTTGATATTTATTTTAATGTAACCAATTGAGCTGTATCAAATTTTTAAAGAAATTAAGCTAGGCATTACTTATAGTTTCTTTAATATAAATTTAGTAGTAATGTATACACTATTTTAAATGAAAGTAACAATAATATAGAAAAAAATATTAAAATTTGAATAAATCCTACATAATTTTCATTAAGTTCACACATAATGGCTATTTTTAAATGATGGAAACAAAACCATAAACAAAGTAACATTTCAAAATGCATTTTGTAAACATTAAAATATAAACTTAGCTACAAGTTTACTTAAAAAAATATATCAAGGTAATATATGAAATAATTTTAGTGAAATTAATTAAGTCTAAGTTTTTTCTAAGACTAGGTTTTGCACAAAATATCAAGCATTGCAATCTTTCGAATAGGCTAAATTGTAGAAAGAATATTGATTTAAGAAATATGATCAACATTTGTAGACAAATTGTTTTATAATATTTAATTTTTTGTTAAAAAATTAAATAATAATAAAATTAAATTAATTATAAATTAATGATGGGAAGAGATCGGCAAGTGTTCAAAAGGAATAGAAATTGAAAAACCATGAGTAAATTAAACAATTTTATCAACGATCTCAGAACTTAGTTAGTATCTGCTTTCTTCGGTGTCAATGAACAAATCTTAAAAAGTATTTTCGCCAATCGAATACTTAAAACAGTGGGAATTTTTTTAACCCCTTAACAGTGTTATCAAAGACAAACTTTTTATTGAACAGTGTCACAATCACGAAACCTGATTATATGGAAAGTTGAAAAAATCTTGTGGAAGTTTATCGGACATTTACTCATAAAAATTTGTTTTTGTGTCTACACAGTTGTCATGTTGGTGTTATTTTTGGCTATCATTCAAAAAACCATGCCTTATATTTATTTAATGAACTAGTAATTTCGAAAGGATGGATTAATGAAAAGAAGAAATCAGAAATCTTGGCTGACATAACCCATGTTCAGATGAAATTGTTGATCCCGCAGGAAATAATATTTACCAGAGAGACAATACTCTAATCTTTCATTTGAACAAATCCGATCATGGTTTGTTGAATTTAGAAATTAATTGATGTATTTATGTTATCGAACACAAGTCTCGCATGTTTAATATAATGGAACCATTTTGATCTATTTTAAAACCTCTAGAATTGATTTATTTGCCAAAATTTTACATTGAATTTTTCAACAGTTTTTACGTAAATCCAATTTGTTCTGGATGGGCGGTTTTACAACAAATAATTAAAGAATTTGTTGTAATTCCAAAAAACTTTCCTTGTTTATATTATCTCTTGTATTTCATATTTGATAAACATTTTATTTTTTCATAAAATATAAAAGCATAAAACAGCAAAAATATTTAAAATGTAATATTAATGATATTAAATACATATATTAAAAATTAACAAAATAAGTATTTACTAATTTAATTAAATAATAGCTTATTTTAAACTCTTGAAAAACATAATGATTTAATAAAATGTCGAGTTCATAAATTTTACAAAGCATAATGATATATATTAGGTTAGAAGATAAAGTGATTAAAAATTTAAATTACTCATTCTAAATCTTAATAGCAAATATTTGCAAGAAATAAGTTGTATGCCATCTTAAATTTATAATAAGATTGATCTAAAAATCAAATTCTTTAATAAGTATTTATATACTTTCAATAATTTGGAATATTTTAAATTTGAGCTTATCACACACATAAAATACTTAAAGCCCTAAGTTCCCAATATTGTAAAGTCAGTTTTAAAATTAGAATACTTTGTATATAAAGTGAATTTAAATGCTTGAATACACTAACGAAACTTACATTTAGAATAAAATCTTCATTTAGAATAAGTAAACTAATATTTTATTTATTACATAGGAACGCGTCCTTACCTCGTCTAAATTAGCATTCACTAAATTTTACAATATTTTTTTTTATTTTAACTATGAAAAAAAAATATATCTTCTTGAATAACAGTAATCAATTGAATAATTTATCAAGCATATAAAAATTTGTAGATTCTTTGTGAAAATTCGTTGATGTCATTTGAATCAAAATTGAGAGTAATTTGTTTGAAAAACATTTTAGTCAATAATGTAAGAAAAAAAACAAAAAAATTAAAATTGTTATCACAATTTTTAATTTTTGAGACGGAGACAAATTGAGGGATAATTGTATTATTATATTTAATTTTGTATTATTTTTTGAAAATATATGAACTTTCACTTATTTTAGAAAAATGAATAATGAATGAAATATTTTGATACATTAGAAGAAACTGTTTAAGTCAAGATATTTATTAGTTTTCAATTCCATATTGAAAGCAAACTATTTCAGATTTATTTATTTCAGAAAATAACCTAGCATAATTCACGCCCCAAATATATTGATATCTTGAAATAAATTTCCTTTTAGGCTAAAGAAAGTAATTTATTTCGTTTCTGAATTCTATTCTTTACTTTCTTTAAAAATGTAGTTTGTTGCACATGAAAAATTTCTTATAAGACAGAATTTGAAAAGTATTAAAATAAAACCTAAATTCTATTAACTGTTAGAAAGATATTGATTGAATTATTTTAGAAATTAATGAATAGTTTATTATTCATACGCATTTAGAAAAAAGTATTCTAAATATATTTTCCTATACCAATTGGAACATTTTAAATTAATGACGTAAAAAACAAGATTATCTTATAAAATTATGCGTAGAATTTCTATTTAAGAAGATAAATATTGTTACTTCGAATATGAAAATTGCTAAAAGGATTTGAAGCTAACATTTTCTCCATACATTTTGCTTCATTAAGCATTTTATTAACGAAAAATAAATAACTTTAAAAACGCATCATATTAAAGAAATCTATCATGGATTTCCAAGAGATAATTGTAATTACTATTCAATCAAATTTTAGGTCTTATATATCCATAATATCAATTATATCATGAATAAATGATCTTTATCTTCTGTATTATATCAGAATGTCACTTCATTTATGAGCATGTCACCAAACTATTATATCATTAATATGAATATCACCTGAGGACATCAGCAATGATTGCAATGGATATAAACCTTAATTTATTATAGAGCACAGAATATCCTACATAAAATATATATTCAGTTCAATAATAATCTCGTGCGAGTCTTAACATATTAGAATATTTTTAAAAAAGCTACTTTAGGAAATGTATTTTCTGATCATGGAAAAGGTTTTCACTCTCATTTATTTGTGGATTTTTCACAATACCAGTAAGAAAACTTTAATTTAAAATAAAAAAAAAAAAAAAAAACAAGAAATTAATTTATATTATTTTGTGTGCTTAAAATCATTCATCTTTAAATCGTATTCCTATAAATTTTTGCAGATCGAATATTGTATCTTTTAAATATTCTCTATTGAAATTATCCAACATATAATTAACCTTTACATTATCGATATTATCCATTACATATAACATTTATCAAATAATTCTATCACATTTTAGCAAAAGTATGTAAACGAGACAGAATTAATTTTTAACAATTTATAGTAATTGATGAAGAAATGTACTAAATATTGAACTGAATTTAAATTTCCTTATAACATAAATCATCAAAATAGTATTTAAATTTTGAAAAATGAAAATTTATATTTTGTGAGTGATAACACAATATAAAGAATCCTATATTTTTATGGCCTTTAAGGATATTTTTATTCATTTTTGAAAACAAAATTTAATAAGAGAAAACAAATATTTAGTAAGAGAAAATTATTTTATTAAAATTATATATATATATATATATATATATATATATATATATATATATAATATTTCAATAAAAGAACTAGATTGTTCTCTTACTAAATATTTGTTTTCTCTTATTAATTTTTTTTTCAAAAAGGAATAAAAATATCCTATAGAAGTATGATATATATTCCTGTTAAAATAAATGTTTTGCTCATGGTATGTCCAGTGCAGGAATAAGTTTTAGCATGATAATTTTTGACATTATTAACTTATTAAAATTATATTAATTTCATCGAAGTTAAAAATAAGACAAGAATAAATTCTTAATCACATTTTCCAAATTGCAATCAATGCTCTTTACACAATAATTCGCCCACAAGGTATATTTTCTAATTCTATTTAAACACTAAACATTTAAATAGAGTTTATATGATTCAGCTTACTGATCCGAGCCACAAATATATATTTAAGAAACTCTTACATGAAATATGAATAATTGTAAGGAATAGTTTGTAAGGAAATATGAATGCAATATGTAAACTAATGCTTTTAAATAATTTACAGCAAAATATATGAAAATAATACGTATATGAATGTAAAACGTTTTTTAAGGGTTGTAATACTATATTGATATCAAGCATATGATTTATGTTAAACATATCATTTATTCTTTTACTTGTCCGATTTTGATGCATGTATAGAATATTTAGATACGTCTTTAAGAAAAATTTTAATTTTCAAAGGAATCGAAGTTTTTTGGTATAATATAAGAATAATTTCACAATTGTTTTCTTCAAAATTCGACATCTGTATTAAATTTAAAAAACACTTGGTAATATACTCAGGAAATATTCTGTATTCAAGGCAATGAGTAGGTCATATCTATATTTAATCAGCTAAAGGAAGCCTATTGAGGAAAAAGATTGTTTTTATTTATTTTTATTTAAAATTTTATAATTTTCACCTATTTTAATTCTGAAGAATATTAAATATTAACCCATAAATTTTTCTTTGAAGAAGCATATTAATTTATGTCTTCTAACATAAACTTCACTATATGTAATTTTGATATAAAATATAGTGATAAATAATAAACAATTATAATCATGCATAAAAGAAAAGCTTTTTTGTCTGTTTATTATCAACGGGATTCAAAGTGCATAATATTATAACTGAACATTTTTAAATATCAAAAATTTTATTTTATAATTTTAAATTTTCTCAATAGTTTGACATTAAACCTATCTTTATATCGTAAGAGATACCTAATTCAATTGAAACAGTTTAGTCCGAAGAACGTTAAAGAACATTTTTATTATTAACAATATTTTTCATTTGAAAGAATGTTGATCAAAGCAACTTTGACAGATGTTAATTTAAGGTACCCGAAACTTGAAATAAATATCTCCAATATTGTATGTATCATCACTTGTTATCTTTATGATTACCATGATGTATAGATAATGAAAAACAGCACATAGAAATGTTAAAAAAGTATACGAGTCGTTTGTGTTTGTTATTGTCTATTACCGATGTCCTTTTACTTAAAAAACAGTTTCCAATATCCGGTGTGGTTAATAATGAGTAGACATTTAACAATACGATCCCTATTACATATTTTCAGTCATTCATACACCTTACATCGGTACTAAAAAAACAAAAAGCAAACTGCAAGACATAACTTTTACATTACACGTATTACGTACATTGCGTTGTACATGTACGCAATACATTACATGTAATACGTATATGTATTACGCATTTGTACATTACATGTATTGCGTACATTGCGAAAAAATTTAATTTAATACTCAGAAATGATATATTCAACAAAACATATAATTAAAGAAAATAATTCATAAATTTTATCTATTTTAAATTTGATCCGTTCCTTATGTATTTCACATAAGCGAAAATAAATAATTTTGTTCTTGGTATTCAAGAAATATTTTCATACTAATAAAACAAAATAAAATTCAACATTTTACTTTTATGGAAGTAAACATCATTACAATATAAATATAAAATTGTCTCCAATTTAAAATATACACAACTGGTCATTAAAATTGCTACACTTAGAAGGCGACATGCTACAGACGTGAAATTTATACGAAGAAGGTGCTGTGATATGCAAATGATTAGCTTTTCAGCGCTTTCAAACAAAGCAGGCGCCAGTAGCAACACCTACATTGTGTTTAAATGAGGGAATTGTTCAGCTGGTTCCTCATACATACATTGCATTTGAACGTTTTTGCCAGGTGAAAAGTTGTTGTGATGCCTCGTGTAAGAAGGAGAAATGCATACCAGCACGTTTCTGACTTTGGTAAAGGTCGAATTGTAGCGTAATGGGATTGCGGTTTATCTTATCGCAGTATTGCTGCTCGTGTCGGTTGAGATCCAATGACTGTTAGCAGAATATGGAATCGATGGGTTCAGGACGGTAATACAGAATGCCATGCGGGATCTCAACGGCCACCTATCACTAGCAGCCGAAAAGACAGGTATATTACCCACATGGTCGTAATGGATCGTGCAACCACGTCACGAGCCGTGAGTTTAGAAGGGGTCATTTGGAAGACAACAAGTGTCTGCACGAACAGTTCCACGACGTTTGCAGCAGCATGGACTCTCAGCTCAGAGACCATGGCTGCGGCTTTCCTTGACGCTGCGTCATAGACATGAGCTCCTTCAATGTTGTGATCAACGACGAACCTGGGCGCACGAATGGCGAGACGTCATCTTTTCAGATTAATCCAGGTTCTGTGTACAACATCATGATGGTCGCATCCGTGTTTGGCGGCATCGTGGTGAACACACACTGGCAGCGTGCATTCGTCATCGTCATACTGGCCCATCACCTGGCTTGATGGTATGGGGTGCCATTGGATACACGTCTCGGTCTCCTGTTGTTCGCATTGACAGTACTTTGAACAGTGCCCGTTACATTTCTGGTGTGTTACTACTCGTGGGTCTAACTTTTATTCGAGCCCTGCGAAACCCTACGTTTCAGCAGGATAATACCCGACCACATGTTCACGGTATTGTACGGACCTTCCTTGATACGGAACATGTTCGGCTGTTGCCCTGGCCAACACGATCTTTCACCAATAGAAATCATCTGGTCAATGGTTGCCGAGCGTTTGCCTCGTCCCAAACGCCAGTCACTACGGTTGATGAACTGTGGCATCGTGCTGAAGCTGCATGGGCATCTAAACCTGTACATGCAATCCAATTTCTGTTTGACTCAATGCCCAGGTGTATAACTACTGTTATTACTGCCAGAGGTGGTTGTTCTGGGTACTGATTTCTCAGGATCTATCCAGCCAAATTTTTTCAAAATTTAATCACTTGTTATTTCTAGTATAATATATTTGTCCAATAAATATCATTTTGTTATCTGCATTTCTTCCTGGTGTAGCAATTTTAAGGGCCAGTAGTGTATATATATAAGCTTGCTGATTTTTTTAATAAAACATCTTATCTAATTTTAATGATTCTGCTCTGGCAATATTAAGGTACTATTTAATAACATTATTTGTTGTAATGTGAACAAAATTTAAAATTTCCAAATGTGAAACTATTTTTCATAGTAATATTTCTCGTTGCATTCATTTTATTAATTTCATGTATTTGATATTTTTTATGTATTCAGGTATTGGATTTCTGTTGTACATTTGATATCAATTGGTATCCATGTTACTCATTACAGTTTTGTCCGTTTTAATGAGCGTTTCATTATTTAATGTTTGTTAATATCATTTGTTTAAATTAAAAAACAAGTACAACTAAATGCAGTATTGTATTACGAAATTTCTGTAAATCAAAATATGCTTTAGAGTATTAATGAATATGCGCTAAATGATTATTCTTTAAGAATTCATCGTTTTCTTTACATTTTCAGTGTCTTTGATTTTTGATATATTACTTAGAATGTAACACTGAGAAATTTAGGGTTCTTAAACTGTGAAGATGAATAATAATTCCAGCTGATGATATTTACAGTTAAATAGATTTAAATAGTCCAAACATATTAATTTTACCTTACCATATGTAGAATTACATATTAGTATTGGTGTTAGATGCTGTCGCAAATGTTTGTGATGTGAACTTTTATACCAGGAATAAAATTTTAACAAAAAATAACATTGATTACTTACAATGAAGAATAAAGTAATTTAGGAAACTAAAACAGTGGGTCTTCTTGTATTGATACTAAGAGAATAAGTTTTCTCTGTCACCGAGATCTCACCGAGAGAATTTATAAACCACGCCTACAAAGTGTGCTCATTCGTTAGGTATATTTTATGAATTTAAAATCTTTGCAGAGAAACGTGATAAAGAAAATTTTTCAGTCTTACTTCCAGATTTTAGGTTTTACTTCGTGAATTCAATTTTTTTGTAAAGCGTTTGTTAGAAAAGATGTGATGTCAGCACAATATCAATAGCAATATTTATATTTATGATGCAGTATTAATATAATTAAATTAATATTATAATATGTGAAAAAAATTCCAAACAAAAGAAATTACATAAGCATATTAACTAAAATTTTATGAAAAAATTTAAATGTAAATGATATTTCTAATTTATAAATTATTACGTAATCACAAATATTCTACTTATAAGTATAAACTAAATTTTAATTTAAAATGTCTTGATTTCCAGTTATTTATGAAAATAATAAAAAATATACATGCTTCATAAAAAAGCGTTTAAACACTTTTATTTATATTATACTTAAAATGTAAACAAGTATTAAGATGTTTAATTTAAGTAAAAGTTTTTTTTCTTTTTGTGTAATAAATAAACATTTTTTATAACGCTTTTTTTTCTGAGTAGTTTTTAATATCAAATATAACAACATATCTACATTTGGCTTAAATGTTTATTTCAATAAAAAGGATTAAATTTTCATTCGATATCTCTTGAAATTTATTGAAAATCAAAAAGCAAATATGAATAACAAGAATATTATATGTTTTTCTATATTCACATCTTTATCTCTTCAATATTAATTTCTCAAACATACCTTACATGTTTTCAATTTACGCAATATAGCAGTATGGAAGTTTTTTGTTTAGTTGTTTGAAGAAATATTTTCTCAATACAATGTGACTTTATAAAACTTAAATATGAAAAAAACTTTCGATGTTATTAAACTTCCTGTTAGAAAATGTAATTTTAAATGAACGTACCAAGTTTCCCCTTTTTATATCAAGGTTCAGAGAAAAAAACCATAGCTTGTTCATAAAAATATTTTGAAACATAACTTGTTCAGAAAAATTAGATTTTAGTTATTAAAAAATCACTTTATTTTTTTCAAACAAAGTAGTTAAAATTTGAAATTTTGATACAGTTTATTTTTTCTCAAAAACATGAATTGACTATATTGTATTCAGTTAGTAAATGTTTATTTTCTGTCCCAATATATTTAAAATTAAAACTTACATATCTGTGTAGCATATTATAATTTAATGAATTTAAACATAAAAATGATTAAACTAATACTAAATTTAGTTCAATCATAATTTTTATTTGTAAAAAATATCTTATACCTGCATCATTTTTACATGGTTTCAATATGTATGTAATGTAACAAAAACTAAAATAATTAAAATATTTTTATTCTTAAAATGTAAATTTAATTTAAATTAAGTATTATTAAGCCAATTTACTTTAATATTCTTAAACTATTTATTTATAGATAAAGATGTAATAATTTGTTTATATAAAAGCTGTTTTACAAATATTTATTTAATATTAATTATTGTGAACTTAATTATTGTGAAAGTCCCTTAAGTATAGAATTTGTTAAAAATATTCAATATGTGTTAATATAAGTCTTTTAATGACTTATTTATAATCCTTAAGAAACTGATAATAAAAACATGGACAAAAAGGGCTTTCATTTCTATGTTTACAATTTTTTTATAAACCGACAAATCATATAAATTATAATAATTTAAAATTAGTTGATAATATTAATTTCTCTCTCACTTCTATTTATACTATTTTGATATTTCATAGTGAACAATAATCACTTAATCTTTAAATGTTTAAACATTTTCCCAATATAAGGTGAAAAGACTTTTTTTCTATTTTAGTATACTTTTACATTCTTCCCAAGATTTTTTCAAGATGTACTGAAAGTCGAAGAAAAGAAACTATAAACAGCTTTTTCTAGTGCTGGTTTTCTATCTTCTTGGTTTGAATCTGTTGAAAATTCTATTGTGTTCAGAAATAAGGGAACTGAAGAATAAAGCACAGGGAAGAAAAAATATTCTTTATAAATATATTCTTTGGAAAAGATTTTAAGGACGACACTCTTTAAGACCAGATTTCACTTGAATCTATCCGAGGATCAAAATGTTTTCTAGGAGATTTTCTGAAAAAGTGAAATTAATTTTTTATAAATCTAAAATTTTGTTTCAGTTAGGTTGAGCTTACTAGAAATTACTTTAAATTATTAAATGGTTTTACTAATTTAGAAATGCACTCTGAAGCACCATTGAGCAATTCTTAAATAGCTAAGTAAATACTGCAGTGTTTTAAATGTTGAAAAACTTTTGTTTTGATTTTCATTTGTTATGAAGAAATGGTTTGTTTTTTCGTATATTATAGTGAAAGAGATTTAAGAAATTTAACATCACTTCTAACATTGTGAAAATTAAATACTTTTTAACCGCATTTTACAAAAATATTATAATAGTCTTATTTGATAGTTGACACCTGAATTATGCAATATTTATGATTTAACTAACATTTAAATAAGATACTTTATGAATACTCATCATTCAAAATACACCTAAGTCTGTTTTTACACGGTCTTTTTGTACACGGTTTTGATATAACACGGTTTGAAAATTGAATATTTTTATTTTTTTTACACGATTTTATTCCATTTAGCACGATTTGAAATTTCATGTACTTAAATTTTTTTTGTCAAATTTAATTTTTGCGAAGTATGTTCATATCACAAAAAAGTATTTATGAAAGAAAAAAGTCTGAAACCATCGATAGTATCGATAGTTTGCGAACACTAGCTTAAAGATTTAAGTGAATTCCCCTTTAGCGCGTACAAACAAGTAGGGGAATTCCCTTTATGTGCATACAATAAAATTTACTGGTCAGAGCAATTGAAACGTGTTAATATTTTGTGAACTGTCAATGCAATAAGACGTGTTTGGTAAAGAAATTTTTTGCAGGCAAATTTGATTTTCCATTAAATTTAATTTTAACGCATTAAGATAAAAGGTAAGCCAAAAAATATTTTGTATTTATTCAGTTATTTACGAATAACTGATGACGACAGCAATTAAATTTATGTTGTTGTATTTAATATTATCACTTATTCTATTTTATTTTATTTTTTACCTTAAAAATTGAATAACCTATTCTTTTCGTTCACAACATAGTTTTTTAGTTTCTGAACTTGCCATACATTTAATTTATATTACTTTTAAGATTAGAGTGCATACCTTTTTTATCATTAATTACTATGCTTGTGAAAATAAGCATTATATATTTGATTTAATAAAATAAACATGAATTCTTGTTCTTAAAAATTCTTGTTTTTCACTAATTTTAATAGGTTTTAGAGATTAGGAACAAATCACCCATTTTTGTATAAGATCAATGTCTTTTTTTACACGTTTTTTTTTTTTTTTACACGGCTTCTTCTGGAACCAATCTACCGTGTAAAAACAGACTTAGGTGTATACTAATACTAAAATGTTAATTAAATTATCTATCAAAATTTCAACATTTTTGATATTTAGTGGTTTTAAAAGTGTCTTACGTAAACTAATTTAAAATTGAATATTATCATTTGATTGATACTAATATAGTATAGTTGACATTTGGAACAATTTACTCCATAAACTTTTTATGTATAGTCAAATTGATATATGTTCTTCTCTGTCTTCCCAATTCAAAATTGGAAAAAATAACACACATTTTAATATATAATAATTTTACTTAGCAGTACATACATGACCTAGAAAAATGTAATTCATGTATGAAACTTGTTTTTATAATAGACTTAATCAAATAATAAATATACTATTTACTTTTAAAACATTCGTTATACTAATCTTTAAGTGAAAACAATATAAAACATGAAACCGATTGCTTTTAGTATAAAATAGGAACTAAATGTTTAAAATGTTTATTATTTTTGAACTATAAATGGCTGTTGTTCATTAATGTTTCCAATTTATAACTTCTCGCCCATTGCTTGGAATAATATAAGTTTGTGAGAAGTTCTTTATAAATTTTTAAGATATATTGTGGATTATTTATGAAAATTATGTTATATTTATTATTCATTTGCAGGCATTTCCCACTAGCTTTTAATATTAAAACTTTTTGTAAGCAATTATTATTATCATCACCATTATTATCACATACCTTTTATAATTTAATACCTTTCCAATATTTGCAATTTAATGCATACAAGTATATCTATATTTCATGCGAATATTTATTCACACATTTAATTTAGAATTGATCACTGAAAGCAAATACAAAAATATCATATAAACAAATAATTTGGTTGATTTTTATAAAGTAATTACATAATTTGAAATGAGAATCATTTTACTTTAATATTGGGACTTTCATAACCTTGAAACTATAATTGACGAATGAATCAAAAAAGAGGTTTCTATTTTAATCAAATCTTTGAGTGCACTTCTTTTTAAACACTTTCTGTTTTAATACGAGTAAAAATTAAATTTTGAAAAAAATTAAAATATATATTTCTATTTTCTTTACCACATAAGTAAATTGAGTGTAGAACCGAATGAGTAATTTTTAAAATAAAATAAAATGCTTCTTATAATAAAATTTAATTATTAAATTGTATTTTGAATGTAGAAACAGATATGAATTAAATTTCATGCCTTGTTACAAGAAAAATTATTTATATTGTACATTAATATGAAATGATGTGAAATATTTGAGAAAACTATTTTATTTCAAAAGCTATTACATTGGTTGAAGACTGCTATTAAATTAATATTTTACATATTGTTCAAATTCAACAAATTTTGTCAAAGGTAAGCTTAATTACTTGAAGAGAAAATTTTTTGAGATTATATTAGTTACAGAAATCTTAACCACTTATTTCATGATAGTGTTTGTATTTCACTTTCTTATCAGAAACTAAACTGTTACTATTTCACACTTTTAAATATACACTTGTTAATATTCCATGACACCCCAGCCAATGACATGAGTGGTTAGCGTTCGGAACTCCATAGCTGTTGGTCCCGAGCTCGAATCCCGGTTTGGGCATGGACGTTCCCTTTTACTCTCTAAGTATCTTTGTCCTTTCTTCTTCTGAGATAATAGATAAATGTGTTCCCCCTATAAACGGCTTTGTGGTAGTGTGACGTGAGCAATGCTACTCGCCTCCGTGACTTGGTGCACAAGTGCCTACCGGGTAACGCTAAATAAGTAGCAATTCCCGGCTTTGTATTAAGTGACAAGTTAATCACCCAGTACCTCACCATTAGAAAAATAAATATTCATGAAACTTAATAAGAAGTGTATTATTACGAGAGGCGTATTCAGTTTGAAAAATGTAGTAACAGAATGTTTTTCGAGCTAACATTATTTTTACATGAAAAATCATATTTCAAAAACATTTTTACAAAGTTTTCGCCAATGTTAAAATGCTTGTTGTAGCAGGTTACCAGCTTTTTTATACTTTTTTCATAGAATCTTCCTAACATTGCTCATAATATTGAATCCACAGCAGTATGTTAAAGTTGTAGAACTTCGTTTGAAAGCATCGTCATTGTGAAACATCTAATCGTCATGAAGTTTTTAATCAACTTTCCTTATTATATCATATTTGTCAATAGAAAGCCGACCACTGCGAGTCTCATGGTAAACATTCGTTCTGCTATCATTATTCATTTTAACCCAATAATTCGCTATTCCAACACTATTTATTTCTTTATCATAAATAACCATACCTTTAATTTGCTTATAGGTTTCATCAGGTTTCACATTCCTGGCTTTCAAAATTTAAATTAGAGTACGAATTTCATAGTCGACGGGAACATCAATTGTTTTAAAAATTCTAAATGTGTAGTCCAAACTGAAAACACAACTTTGAACAACCTGAATGACTTTTTTTAGTAGTCAGTGAACAAGAAAGTCTACTGATCATGAGCGGTTTACCTACGGCAGCATTGCAGCGATGTTACATGAAACGGTGCTTTCTTTCCGAATGCAACACATACTATATAAAATAAATCGTTTGAGTACACTTTAATAGTTTTTAAGTAAGAATTCAAGTAATGACATTTTAGCAGCTTAGCAAGTGAGTTTATTTATATGATTTTTTTTTTTTACTTAGCAATGAATAAGCACGGAATCACCTAAATTTTTGTATGACTGATATTTCTAAAAGTATCTCCAATAAACATAAGCAAATAGGCTTAAAAAGTAATAAAAATTTCATAAACCATTTTCTGATATCATCGCATATTACTTATTATTCTGCAAATAAAATAGGTGCTAAATTTATTGTAAAATATTTAATGAAGATATCTAGAAGGAAATTTTTACATTAATTTTGAAGTTGAATATGCAAATTACAAAGGAATTTAAACATTAAACACATGTATCTAAAATATAAAATGATATGTACTTATTAGCCATGGACCAAGAGAACAAGTTGTAAAAAGATCTAAATACTGAAAAAATTTAACTATGTGGAGACCAATAAAGAAAATTCTCCTGAGGTAACCTTTGTTCAAAAACCACAAAGTTTATCAAACATTACTACGTTCAAGATTATTTTTAAAATAAGCATAGCAATATTTAAAATCAACTATGTTTAAAATGATATGATTTATATAAGAAAATGAATATAGAATACTTAACTTTTAAATCATATTTAAATACATTTTAATTTTTAAAAATAGTTTTTCAAATTTGTTTCCAATTTCAGTTTACATTAATTTGCATCATTTAAGAAAGCAATTTTATAAAATTAATTTAATATTTTAAGTAGGATAAACTAATATAGGAATCCATTTGTTTGAATTTCTTCGAAATAAATTTAATAATATTGAATCACACACACATTTAAAACAAAAACGTTGCACTAAATTTAGTAATTTTAATTTTTCAGCAGAAAAGTTCATGACTAAATTGACAAGAATAGTTTGAAGAGCTAAAAATATATTACATATTTTGCACACAGAAATAAGAAATATGTAGCACTCAATTTTGAGGAAATGTTGGTAGGAAAACTCATAAAATAAGAATTTAATGCTGATGAAGATTAAAACAAATTAATATGATTCCAATAACAATTTGTAATAACTGAAACATATTATTGAAATTTTCAACTGTTCAACATTAAAACATTTAATAAAATTATGTCATTTAAAGATTAGTATATTTGTATCTAATTTTTTTTTCCTGTAATATTATTTCACTGAGAGAAGAATGTTATATTTTAGAATTCAAAATATTCTTAGTGAACATCTAAAATGATACTTTACAATAATTATGTTAGTTTTCTTTATTAATAACTAAGTATATTCAACAAAACTTTCATAAATCAATGGCTGAAAGCAAAACATGAGACTGAATGAAGATAATTGTTATTTTTTAAGATTGATTTTGAAAAAATTAACTTTTATTGTAACCCAAATAATTTTAAATTAAATTAATTTTAATGCCTTGGTATGTGAATTAAATGCATGGAAATTAAATTATTTATTCTCACTTTAAAATGTAGGAGACTAACTTCTTAATAAAATTTTATTATGAATAAAAAATAGATTCTTACATTTCACTAAAAGTATCATTACTTGCAAAATCATTTTATATAAATGATGAAATTTATTGAAAAGCATACTAGTAAACTATATAAGATAAACAGAAATAGTACTAAAAATTATTTTTAATTAATCAATTATGTGGAAAAACATAATTCTCAATTATAAAAATTTTGTTTGCAAAAATAAGCAATGTTTTTTACAACCGAGTGAAATAAAGCTTAGTGAATAAAAGTTGCTTAAATGAGCCATTATGTGTTTTATAATTATTTTATCGAAGAAAATTAAATAACATCTTTTGGTAAAATTCCCTGATCATTATTTATACATGTTAAAATAATTTGAAACTAGGGGCATAAAACTTTTGATAATTTAAGTAGACTTCTTTTTAAATTTTTCAGCATCATTTTCTATTATAAAAACACAAATATTTATTTTTATTCATTTTTTAAACAATTCACATTCACATTGAAATGCAGAACTTTCAAAAACAATTTATTTAATTCAAAAGCAATAATAACATTTTGATTGTGACCACTTAAAAATAATATAACTTTAGATTTTATAAAGTAATCATCTAACTATAAATTCAAGATAACGAAATATGGTAAGCAATTTATAATCTAAAACACAGAATTGATGAAAACAGCATTATTTTCAAATTTTATATCTTAAAACAGTTTAAAATATATTAGGGAAGACGTATTTTAAGGAAAATAAAAAAAAAAATCGGTGGCAGACACAGTCTCAATAGACAACTGAATATAATAGTCCAAACAGAAGTGCTTCAAGGGACACTAGTTACAAGTGTTTGTCCTTATCAATTGCCGGTCATGAAAATTGGCAGTGTTAGATATCCATTTATGACATCTAATTTGTGGTGACTGTTGTTCATCTCAGTGTCATTCATCTACTTAGTAATGTTTTTTGCAATGACAGCAAAGAAATATCCAATGAAACACGCAGTTTCGAAGGCACTCATTTTGTATCTCTGCACTCTAAAAAAAAAACACTGTTATTTTACAGCAAAAAGTGCTGGCAATTTGGGCGCCAGTATAATCTGCTGTAAATTTACAGCATATCCGTAAAATTTTTACAGCATATTTTGCTGTAATTTTACAGCACTTTTTGCTGTAATTTTTACAGCATTTTTTGCTGTAATTTTTACAACACTTTTTGCTGTAATTTTACAGCACTTTTTGCTGTAATTTTTACAGCACTTTTTGCTGTAATTTTTACAGCATTTTTTGCTGTAATTTTTACAGCATTTTTTGCTGTAATTTTTACAGCACTTTTTACTATGCATTTTACTTCAACCTTTCCAGAACCTATTTTAAAACCTATTGCTATTTACAGCTATCATCAGGTTTTCATAATTTTTTTCCTATTTTCATTCTCCCCTCCACTTTGTTTTAGTTCTCATGAAACATTTATTTAGGAGTTCTTTTTTATGTAAGAAAATTTTTGAATGAAATGTAGATTATTTTTCTCATGACAAGAAAATCCAATTCATCCCTTTTCTCATTAAATAAGTGCATTCATGTCCTCTTGAAACTCTTTATATATTATGGATGCAGAAAGATTTATATGATAGCATAATTATTTTCAAGACCTTTTTTATTTAACTATTTTTTAGAATCAAGCAATTTAAAATATATACTTTCATTTTACAAATATTTTTTGCATATGCAATTTGATGAATATTTAAAGATAAATGTATAATGAGTCCAGACACAATATTTAATTACAATGATTATTATTTAAATGATTTCCAATTGATGTATATAAAATATTTCTTTCATATTCTATCAAATTTTAACATATTAAATGTTTAAATACAAAAACCCCTTCTGTTTCTTGACCAGTTTTATTGAATTTCTTGTAGAATTAAAATTCATTGAAACGTATTATTTTTATATTTTTATTTTAACTGAGAGTTTAAAATACACAATAACCAACTTTCTTATTATGTGCTAAGTAATTTAACAAATATTAATTGAAATATGAAGCAATTTGTAATTCAATATATGTAGCATAAAGAATATAAATGTTACATTGCAGAAGATATCATTTTTCAGAACATTCTGTTACTAATTATTTAACTTTCAATACCATACACGATGATTAGTTATTTAGACTTAACACCCCAAAGTCGTAATTTTAAATGTAGGTTGAAATTTTTATAATGAATTTTTAAGAAATAAAGAAAGAATAGTTATATTGGATAAGATATAAAACTAAACATAAAATCAATTTTATATTTACCTACGATTTTATAGACTAATGATAGAATAAAACCTTCAAAAAATTCCATTTTACTAAAAATACGAAGGGCAATTAGTTAACTATATGGTATTTCAATTATATTGTACAGACAATAAAAATTACTTTTTGATATTAATTAGATTTTTTTTAATTTTTTTTTTAACTTTTTTTTCCATTATAATAAAAGCAAATAAAAATTCTGAGGAAATAAAGAGTTTCTATTTAATAACTGACAACACACAAACAATAGCAAAAAACTTTTTTTGTTTATTTATCCTACATTTTAATCATAACCATTCAAAATTAGACAAATTATTTAAGAGATAATACGCGTGCTCGAACACCATCTTTGACAGATTTTTTGGATTTGGTCCCTCAAGAGGGGTTAATGTTGAATAAGCACCTGAAATACAAAAAATCGAAATTAGACACATGAACAGCTAAATTAAAATTAAATATCATTAAGATTTATTAAAATTATTTAGTTTTCTTCAAAATCGCTGTTTTTCAAAAACAGACAGATTTGTTTTTAAAAACAATTAAAAAATAATTTCGTATAATATGAAGCAGTTTCATGAAATATAAATTATTCTGATATCATTAAAATGTATCTAAATATAAATATACCTTTGAATGAATTCCATTGTTCCAAATAGTTCTTCCGGATATTTGATATTAAATGCATATTAAATACATTCAAATCTTCATTTACTACGATTCCATCAATTAATATTATATATTTTGTTGATGAAAATATATCACAACCTAGAAACAATAAATTTAAAATAAATGTATTTTTACTTGTTTAAATAACTGCACTTGCATCTTGTAATTATTTTCAAGTAATAAATAAAATTAAAGAAAGTGAAAATATATAGAAAGTCAAAATAATTATATGTCATATCTTTCACAAATCGTATATGAATCATTATTCAAATTATCTAAATCATGTTTTAATTCTGAGAAAGAAATTGAAAAAATATTAGAATAATCGAGTGTTTCTAAATATAAGAATACCATGTGTTTTAAATTATCTTAGTTTTTGTATAATATAATACGTTTTACAAAATACATAGAATAGCTTCTGTAATGATTAATTTAATATAGAAAATTATCATAATTTTGTGCATCAGTGTTTGGATACTTAAATATCCTCTTCGTATATTTCCATATTTATAGCAAAAATTTAAAACTTTATAAGTAGAGCGACTCACGTAATGGTCATAACAACAAGCCATTGAACACTAAATAAAACTGCTTTAAATGAAACAACAATTGCTAAATGCATTTAAAAGCTCATAATTCTTTATTTTAAAAATATTTTCTTTTCTTCATACAATACAGCGTAATAGATAGCTAAACATCTGAAAATAAATTATATAACATCTAAAAACACTTTGCATTTTGGTTTCTCTTGTAGGACATCACAATGAAGGAAAAGGAAAAACTTTAAAAAAATTCGCCACACAACAGATTTGCTTGCAAAAATTTAACACCTACTCCAGTTTTCAAATGTGCCTGGAGTTGACATCAAAAGACTTTAGCCAGCATAGTACTACTATTAATAGTTATTATGCGATTTTTCTGTAAGACTTTCTTTACAAATCTTACACCTCCTTTGTAATTTTTTAATCTCCAAAAACATCTACATATTTAAAAATTTTTATTTTTTTTTTAAATTGCAACTATGTTAGAAGGTAACATTTAATGTGCACCATGTTTACTATAATACTTAATTACCATACGTATACAATAGTATTAGAAAAAATGTTGAGCACAAAATATTTTAAATAAATTAGGTAAAAACAAATTAGAAAGCTTTCACTCATGTACTTCTGCTTCTTAATTATAGTTCTTTGTTCTTTAATTTTTTTATTCTAGGAATTTACCATATTTAATAAAAGAATTCTAAAAAAATATAAAACATATAATTCTATTTCTTTGGAAATTGAAATTCGATAATCAAGTAATTTTTATAACAATCAAAACGCTTAGATAAAATATTATAATAATTTCTAAGAAGTTTTTATGATTAAAATATCAATCAGCTATATTAACAAACTAGTACAAAACATTCTAAATTTTAATAAACCAGTAAAAATATATTGACACTTTATTCAAATTTCTTTGTATAAATTGAGCTTCGAATTTTTTGAAATATTCAATCAAATTTATACGAATTTATACCAATAAAAGTAAACTAATATTTTGTATAATAAATAATAAGAAAATTGTACACTACCTTATATTTGGTGATTCAGTTACAAAGGAAATTCAAACCTTTCAAAATTCTAAACACAAGCAACATATATAATTTCACGGAAACGAATGCAAATGAAAATAAATAATGGCGTCGTTTTAGAATAAAAGCAAACGATAATCCCACCAATTTGAAGCGCATGCGCAGTTACAAGCGATTTTCTCTCTCTGAATTTTACAGTAAAATTTACTGTAATCTTCAATGTTCTTGTTACAGCCATTTAAATAACAGTGATTTTTACTGTATTTCTTCCGTTTTTTTTAACAGTGTGGAACAACACAAAACAATCTGCTTCTAATCAAAAAAATTTAGATTGACATGTTTTTCCACTCTATACACGTTAATCACAAGAAAGTTGATTAACATTTTTCGTAGGAAATTATACGTTGTTCCCATAAGAGCAAGTGTCTCCCAATACATCTAGGTGTTAAAAATGTCAAACTGTGAGTGTACTTATTATGTTTTTCACTTTAATTCATATATATATATATATATATATATATATAT